>JAQGAU010003430.1:0-13251 GCA_034698045.1 Paramacrobiotus richtersi
ACGCACCTTAAGTCCGCAGAGCTTCAGTCGAATAACATTTCTGAGCCATAGCATGTCCTTCCTAAATATCCGGAGAAGGGCTCTGGTTTATCGAAAATAACGACAAAACAAATTTTTTAAGAGGTCTTGGAAACTGGTCGTGACAGCGGCAAAAAAATAACTTCGGAATTTTTTTTCCTGCTGCTTTGTCTTCTACGATTTCTGCCTCCTTTTGACTTTATATAAAAGATCAAACAACCGTTTACAATAAATAAATAAAGCCACATTGAAATGAGTGGCGGGAGCGGAGCTGCGAGGTCAGTTGCAAAACTTTTTACTTGTACCTCGTACTTCCCCAAAACCGGTTATTCTTAAGAACTTTCAGACATAATTCTGCTCCTGAGCTCGTAAACTTCATATCAACACACTTGACATTCGAGGAGTTTGCCGAGTTACTACCGAATAAGTTGGAACTGCGTGCTAAGGAATAAAAAGCTACCAAGCATGCAGCCCAAAATGTCTGCCGTAAATGGGCTTTCACGTCACTGAGACACATATATATTCTATTTAAATGATTCGGTAAGATCGGCTCGCGGCGTTTCGGCAATTCATAGCGATTGCGCTGTACGCCCGCAAGTGCTTGTTTTACTGAAAAATGCGAGATATCTGGCGCTGGCAGGTCACGCAGGTGATGCAGAGCAGGCAAACTCGCTACGTAGTTGGTAATTGTTGTGAATTCCAGACCACACTGACTCAAGTACGCGATAAAGAGGCAAACAGTATGTTCATCCGCCGGTGATGCCCTCAATCAATACTTCGCACAGAACGTTTAAAAACGTTTCCATTGTGAGCGTCTAGTACGATACGAGCTACGGGCCGTTGAACTTAGCTTTAGCTGCTAAAACGTTTCCTCCAGAGTGTTCTTGTGGATAACTGAAATCCGAACCAGAAAAATTACTGGGATTCGGAAATTCAAATCGAAAATTTTCGAAAAATCGCTTCTCAAAAACTGACCCTTCGGTAATTCTACTTAAGCTATCTGCCAAAATGTTTACTTTCCTAGCATGGTAACGTGCCGTTATTCTAAAATCATGCTTTAAGGAGCATTCAAAAACATATTTCAACTAATGAAGTGCATCTGCATTGTTTGTCGTTGCTCTATTGAGAAACGCTACAGTCTGCGTATTGTCTGACAGAATAATTACCCTGTGACCCGCAAACAAGCGTCCCCATTCAAGCATCGGCATACAGGCTGCTACAAGTTTGAGGAAATTAATGTTGTTTTCGATCGAATCAGTCAACAGCGGCACCGGACCAGCAATACCGCGAAAATGCAGAGGAATACGGCACGCAATGTTGTTCGAACACACACCAGCTAAACAAAAATTATAACATACTGCGCCGAAACCTGAGAAAGATGCGTCGGTGCAAACAGAAACTTCTGGCCATACTGTCCCCATAGCGCACAATCACAGTCCGTTGACCGAGGGCGCAAAAAAAATCCACCAGTTCAGTTCCGATCGCAATACGCTGTTAATGCGTATGTCATCGCTGGGGTTCCCCAGTCTCATAAGGGAATCAATAAAAACTCGCGTGAAAGTTCGGGCGCCATAAAAAGCTTTGGATGCAAAGGTCATGTGTCCGACAATGGTTTGCAGCTTATGTTTTGTTATCTTTGCTTTACTGTTGTACTGTCGCGTTAAATTGGCTAATGCTGTTAACTTATCAGTAGGAATTTCGATTCTTTCCTGAATTGAATCAAGAACAATACCCAAAAATGTCACGCGATTTGTAAAAGCTACTAACTTTGGTTTTAACAACAAGACCTAAATTTTTGAACAATAAAACTAAATAATTCTGGGCAGCAAAACAATCCGAAAGGCTTTCAGCGATAATTAAAAAATCATCGAGGTACACGATTACTTTTGTACCTCTACTGGTTAGCATTCTTGCTATTGCACGAGAAATGCGGTTGAAAATGCATGGAGCATTGGCTAAGCCGAAACAGAGGAAATTGTAAACAAAATAAGATTCATTTTCATCCCCAAAGGCCCAACGAAAACCCTAAAGTTGCCCGTGTGGCGGAAAAACTGGTACGTATCGATACGCAGATTTAATATCAACTACTGCATAGAAACATCCTCTGGCACTGAGAGAAACTGCATCGTCGATACTTTGAAAACAAAAATTTTCCGGATTAACAAAAGAATTTAAGGGACAATTAACTGGTCTACTACAGTCGGTAATCGGTCTTGGTATGTCACTACCTTTCCTCGGTACAGCAACAATCGCGTGAATACGAACGGGCTTCGTATCTTGTTTTGTAATACGTCCTTGTCTTATCTCATCCGCGAAGAGTTCATCCAACAGTGGCTTTGACTCTGCGTTTAGTGCACTTTTGTAATTGGCACACTCCGCAGCCGAAACAAAAACACTATCTTCAATTAATTTAAACCCTGACCGATACCGTTTAAAAGGAACTCCACATCCGGGTCACTTGTCTGACCACTAAGTAACTGGTTTACCCAAAAATTCAAAACTTTTAGTCAATCCAGAACGAGAAAGAAGGTCAACAGAAACAAAGAACTCTTGTCCAAGATATGTAACTTTTGTAAGAAAATCGCTGCCCAGAAAATGAATAATATTTTCAATTACTGGTGCACTGTCGGGGCACGTGACAGTTAACTCCCTGATGCTGCTTGGAGCCACAGTATCCGCATATGTGCTTGTAAGTACATTTTCCTGCTGGTCGGGTGCATCTGTTTTCCTGCCAGTAAAGACAGCATGCGAACTCTTACCGCTGCCCGGCTTCTCGATTGGAGGGCCGAAAAAGCCGGGCACTACTGTTTTTGACAGTGACCTTTGCGTTACCAACTGGCGCCCTACAATTATTCGCGTGAAAATACTTCGCCTCAATCAAACATCGCTTGTTCTCATCCAACAAAGAGAATCGTTTGAGCTTTGCAGCCCTGCGAAACTCGTCATCGAATTGCAGAACAGCTCTGTCGACAAAACTACAGCTCATAGATATCAAGCATTCCAGATACTGTAGATATTCATGTAGTGCTTCTGCATGATCACCTTCAACCTACTCTGCCACCGTGCTCGCAAGCGTCCGGCTATTTTGAATCAGTTCATTCACACTCAGATCGGTAGCTTTTAAGTTTTTACGCTTAGTGTCATCATCACAATATGCAATTTTATACGGAAACGGTAGCTTATATGCTTTCGTAAACAGACCGCTTAAATAATGGCGATCAGACAGGCGTTTACTTCTGTTACGTGACGCTGAATTCGAACTTGCGCTGCTACCGCTGCAACTGCTACGACTCTCACCTCGTTTATGGCTCTGATGACGGTGGCGGCGATGATCGCAGTGGCTGTCAGTGTGATTGCTGCGGGAACGTCGGGCCGAAGACTGGGTGCTCTGCTGGGCGGGGGCGGATGCTGCAACGGTAACGCTCTCTGGCTCTTCTGTAGTCCACTCGACGATGTACGATTCAATACGGGCCTTATCTCGCAGAAGGGCGATAAAATCCAGATTCTTGGGAAAAGTGGCGGACATAGCCAAATGGAACAAATCATCGGCACATGTGAATCCGGCATCCGTCAGCTGTTTACAGTATCATCCTTTAGCAGGAAAATTTCTTTCAGCTCGTCCACGGTGGGATTTTCGGCTTCTTCTTCCTCAACACCGTTCACCTGTTCGGCTTCCAACGGTTGTCCTGCACTAACTTCGGAAGGGGGATACCGTAATCATGTAATGCTCATAAACACGCTCGCGAAGTTGTTTTTTGGTTCCGACTCCACTCTTGTTGATCAATTTGCACAAGCCTTTAATCTTCTCTACGGTCTTATATCGCTGCTTAAACTGTGACTTCGTCAGTGTAGCAGGAGCAGACATTTTGACCACCGTAGTAGAAAATAAAGAAATTTCAGCAAACAGAAAATTTGCAAATGAGTGAAACACACGGACAGAGAGGAGAAGGTCAACGTTTATATAGACATGAAACAGGACATGCACAACCCGGAACCGCCTACTATCTCCAAAATAATAGGCATATTTCATGAAATCTTCTGCATAAAATGAAGACATTTTCGAAAGATCAGCTTGAATTGTTATATTTTAATAAATTATTACGGTTATAGTATTCCTTTGTTTCAGATGTACCTTGTGCAGTATTTTTACAATTTTATTCACGAAATTTGTGACCGATATGCAGCTTTCATGGAGGCGAAATAGGGATTGTGCATGACAGTCGGGTGCTCAAGGAAAGCAAAGTTTTGGAGGAAACAAGGCCTCTCAAGGCCAAACAGCGGAATTTTCTGCGAAAGTTTGTTCTGTACGGCGACAACGGATACGGCATGAATGAATCCCTGCGAAAGCCTTTTTTAAAACTTCAGACGGCATTCAACCAACTGAAACGACATCAGAATGACGGATTGAAGACAGTGCGCGAATTCGCTGAAAGGGGCTTTGACAAAGTTATTGTAAAATTTGTATAAAAAGCAGATAATATTGTTTGATAAACCCGTCAACCAGATGTTTCAAAATAGTGTCTTTTCGGCAAAGTGTTGTAACTGTTTATACCCAAGCCAGGCAAGCCAGTATTTTATGCTCGAACCGCCTACATTGGAAGAATATCTGGAATAAAACAGGAATTTTCGGGATAAAACAAAAACTGAAACAATCTGCAATAAAACATACAAGAAATCCAAAACAAAACAACAATTAGTCAAGTGTTTGCGATTTCACGATTTCTTGAGTTTCCCAAAACTTTATCACAACGTTATTTCGTTTTGTCAGCGCTGTCTACTTTAACTTTTCCACTTCCAGACGTGAACGTTCATTTTCGAGCTCGATTAACCGAATTTCCTTGTCGTCTGCTGCTTTCTGGTCTTTGAATTTGAGTTTCTTTTCATCCTGTTTGGCCATAAAATCCATTCACAGAACATGTAGGACAGCTGCTGTTTCCCTCTGTATCTGGAAGAACGCGTGCAACCGCTTCCAGAACTGGATGAAGATTCCCCAACATCGTCTGACTCGACCGCCTTACGTTGCGCTTGCGGATCCCGTAACCAATTACCACTATCGCACCCGGGGTTTTCTTCCAGCCGCTTTTCCAGTCCTTCGTTGTCTGTCAGAAAAGAGATAATGTATTTATTTATTAACTGATTTATAACATTAGAAAGTGAGAAAGAAAAATCGTGGCAGTAGCTGGACATGAAACAAAATTTCTTGTGTGTCTCTTCGAACCCCTCATACAAGAACAACCTTCCGGAATAAAGCACGACCGGTTTCATGGCGTTGCTTGACGCGGTCCCACAAGGAAGAACAGTTTTCTGCTCCCGTACATTCCTGAAATGTCGTTTGCACAACATGCAGATTTGTTAGCGGTAGGAAACACCTGCCATGTGATACCGTTGTTATCTGTAGAACACGAATAAAATTTTTTTAAATAATACCATTGCTCGGAACTGGCACTTTTCTCTGTCAAACCAGAACAATTGCTTTGACGTGTTCATAGCCCAATTTAAAGCCGGTTTCGTTCGAATTAATGCAGAGCCGCCCATCCTGCAGAAATCCGTTATCCTGTAGCTGGCTAAGAATCGAAATGAATCCGTTAGCTGATTCTTCGGTTACAGTTTTGTTGCTGCCTTTCGGCTGTGCCTCAGCCTCCCGAACCGAAAATTTTCCATGCCGCTTCAGAAATCGTCGCAGCCACCGCTTGTCTAGATCACTGGTATCCCGTGGAAATGGTGCAGCATATTTCTAGGTTTTTAGATGTTTCGAATTTTCAGTTGCTGTTTCGAAATTCACGGCAGATATCGAGAAATTTGTCGTCCGTAACTGGAACTTCAAATTGATGAAAACCATCCAGCAAGTCGTTCAGGATGTTTTTGTTGAAAGTGCTCAGAACCTTACGGTGTTCGCCCGGTTCAAGAACAGCAACTTTACCGAAGTGATAACGGAGAGTGGAGTAGCTGACGGGATGTATTCGAGCGGCATTCGCATAGAAATCTTATTCATTCGGACGTCGTTAATAGCGCTTATTAACTGAGGATTCATTTTTAGACTAGGAAAAGTACATTTGAAGTTGTTTGTTTTTTATTTCCATCAAAATTACCGATTTGGCATAAATTATAGCGGAAATTCCCCACTTGAGCGGTGCGTTTGTTGTGGTTTTTGTGTTCACCTGAATGCGGTTATAGATGCCAACGGTTCTCTAAATGGTTCCGGTTCCTGTTCGACTCTGAATGGTAACCGGTTCTATTTACACGGTTCCGCACAGTAGCCGGTTCTCGTGGTTCGGCTCTTCCAGAGAACCGGAAAGAACCAGAGAGAATTGTATTAGCCGATATTTTTTAAACAATCTGACGCATAATGCAAGCACAATGACATCATGTACTATATCGCCAAACACTTTCTGCGTCTATTCATCGCCGATTTCAACAACAGAGATGCTATTCTACTCAACCTTTTGCAGAGTGTACCATGACTTTAGACATAAAACCGCCTGTATTGACTTGCTTCTCAACCTGTTACGCATGTCAGTGACAACTTTCACCGCCGTAGAAAACTCACGCACAGCCTGATCTGAAGAATATCCTGCACGGCAAGGACATCGCGAGCTAGTTTACTCAAAATGGGACATTTAGATGCGTTGACCTTCCAGTAATCTAGAACCTGGCAGCCCTTCGCCATAGCAGTGTCCAAATAGTCCTGAAGCTCATCCTGAGAGGCACCTGTCTGTGCTAACTCCTGGATGTATCGATCTCGCACACTTATTGTAGCTCCTGATTTTGTCGAAATTCCGGCATTAACGACAGTTTCCGAAGCCCCATGTCCAGCTCTTTTCCAGTACAGCTCAACCGCCTTTTTCAATGATGCTTCTGCTTTGGCTTGTAAGTATCAGGAATTCCGGCTAGTTTTTCAAACACGGATCCAACAACGCTGCCAATAGTATTGTGTCTTGATTCCTGTTGTTAATAATGATTTCCACAAGTTTCGCTTTCATTTCCGTAGCAGTATCTTTGACCCACTGAGAAACAATAATTTCCATTATCACCTGCATATTCCAGCCTAAACTGTAAAAAAAAAATCTGGTACAGCTGCACCTCCTGGCTAACCAAAACGGCGTCCTCTAAATGCCGAAGCATGTGGAGATATGCGCGCACGCCCAGATGACTAGTAGGGTATCGGCTCCCTTCGCGCTCGACGCTTACTGCCTCAAACGGTTTTGAAGGCGTTATTAACTGCTCCACAATTTCCCATTCGGCTGTCGTCAACGCGGAATTTCTAATCGCACCGCTTTGTAGCTGTATGAACTAATCCACAAGTTTCGCTTTCATTTCCGTAGCAGCATCTTTGACCCACTGAGAAGCAATAATTTCCATTATCACCTGCATATTTCAGCCTAAACTGTAAAAAAAAATCTGGTACAGCTGTACCTCCTGGCTAACCAAAACGGTCTGGCGTTTGCGAGTCCGATGTATCGAGTCCAACAAACAAACAAAAGAATCGCAGGGGGTAGGATGTTTAATCATCCTGGCGGTAAACCGCCGAACACGAGACTTTGCAACAACCGGACGCCGAAGCGTCCAGATCTCAAACATGAACCATACCACACAAGACAACAACCATTGCAAGACCTCAAAAACTGTGAAACAATTAAAACGGAAACAGCAATCCTCAGTCTCATCAAAATAACACAAAATCCAATATGTCAAGAGACAGATACCCGTAACAAATGACACACGAAACATCCCCATCCAGGAAACATAAGGGCGCGGCGGGTGGAAAACTGGCTGCAAAAGCGAATGATGGCTTGAAACGGCCGTGGAGGCCTTTTTATATCTGCCCCAACAAGGATGCGGTGCCGCACAGAGGCGGCCTTACTCGCCAACCGACCAATCCGCGGATTCCAAAGGAATCCTGATCATTGGTCTGGCGTTTGCGAGTCCGATGTATCGAGTACAACAAACAAACAAAACAATCGCAGGGGGTAGGATGTTTAATCATCCGGGCGGTAAACTGCCGAACACGAAACTTTGCAACAACCGGACGCCGAAGCGTCCAAATCTCCAAACCCCCAACAACAACGCTGCGGCGAACGGAACGGACACATTACACCTGCAGGGTTTCAGCTGCTGCAGCAATGCGCTGCGCATACTCCCGTCGAAGTTCCAGGTCACGGCAGACGTAAAGCATGTGTGATACTGGTTTATACTCATAAGAGTAAGAACACTATCTCACTAGTAGACTTGATGACTTGATGACTAAATAAGAAGAGAACAAGCTTGGCGTTATATAGGTAAACATCTAGGTCAGAGGTAACGTCTAGAGAAAGACAATAGACAGTAAGCGTCGTGCATTAACATACATACATCTAGAAGCGTGAGCGTTATACGGAAGTAGATGTCAATCATATCTCGTATCACACATGGAACGTGAGCTTCGCCAGTTACCTTGCGCTCTCAACGCGTCCGGTAGAACTCCCATCTCTGATGCAAAAGTCGCTCCGCCGCGGCGAAACGAATGAGTGGACAACTTGTCCGAATTGTAACCGGCTGCGGAAAGCAGTTTCTTTAATAGGAGGTTGAATTAGACGACGGTCATTTCCCGAAAGCTGCCTTTCTCGGGGTACGAAAATAGCGGTTGATCCCTGTTGCAACCAGCTTCGGAAATCGTTTTGGCCAATGCACGAGAAAGGCATAACCAATTACGTTCCCGTAACTTCGGTAAAGGTACCTCTAGTCTTTATGACTACAAGCCACAGCGACGCTTCGCGTCGCCGGGCTTGGGTTACTGACCACTGTTTTTCTCTGTTACATTCTTCGGGTACCTTCTTCTTTTCTAGCTTGTTTTTCGGCTTTCCCGTGTTTCGTTCTTTTAGGCTTAGTACTGATACTGCCTTTATTCATACTGACTCATATGTACGTCACGAAATGGGGAGCATGCCTATAACGCTGTATCCAGCGGTGTAACTTACATTTTACTTTTGGCTTACATTTGGTTTACTAAAAATCAGAACTTCAAAAAACTGTATTAAATGGGTACCGCACGCAACAACTATGGTACTGGATTGGTTAATTGGCATGGCCAGGAGTATTGATTATTAGTACTAGGTAGACCCAGCGAGCTCGGAGATACCGACAAAACGCGAAAAGTATTATTCTAGTGCCTATCAATTAAAAATCTGTAATACGGACCCGACGGTACAGAAACCTAAGCAACTAACTCAAATCATGAAACAACCGATAACACCACCAGGTCGCCATAGTCGGAAACAGCGCCACATGAATTTTTCATCTGAAATCCTAAAGCCGGCCCCGTAAATCCTAAAGCCGGTTTTATCCTAAGTCCGGATAAAGTTCAGTTATCTATTAATGACTGACAATGAGCTGAAGATGTCTGAGGTCTACCTCGCATCACAGTGGCGAATCTAGGCCGATCAGCCGGGGGAAGTGAGAAAAAAAACCCAAATGGGGGACCCTTTCCAATTTTTTTCATTTTTCGGCCGAAATTTTTGGCAATATACCCCTGTTTTCTCTTTCTTCGGCCAGGGAGGGGCGGCCGCCCTTTCGTCCGCCCCCGTAAATTCGTTCCTGTTCCGTTGCTTAGATAGAAGAGTCGTTGATAAGTTGATCGAATATTGGAAAAGCATTTTCGCTTGCAAGAGACCGATACAACAAAATTTAAAATTTCGATATTGTCGGCATCCGTTTCAGAAATTATTTTCTCTAACCCTGGACCGTTTTCTTAGGCATTAGTCAGAAGATGATACTCTGAAACATTTTTCTTACACCAGAAATCTATTTATTCTTTTATTCTTTATCTTATACCAGAACGTAGATCACAAGAAACGCTGGGGCGACAGCCGAAGCCGTTTCTTGTTTAAATATACCACGGAATCACTGAAACAATTGCGAACTCTCAAGACCAAGATCAGACTCATCAGAAAACCGACAGTCAGGGCCAGTCATCAGAGACCCGATGTTACATATCAATAATGCTAGTAGTATATTATATCAAAGTACGTCTACAGTTATAAGAAATAATACGGCTATTAGTGTATAACGTAGTTCAGCTGTACGCCGAAGCCTTTGATCCAAAAATGGTTTTACTTCAACCTTTAATAATTGTTCTAATGCCAAATTTATTTTGAATCAATTTTAGTTCAAATAAATTGCAGCGTGCAGATGAACAGAGAAAGGGTGAACATTCATTGCCCAAATTAGTGCGGCTTTCCCCCGGAAAACGGAATCAACTCGCCACGCCAATCATAACATAGGAGTCAACGGGAAAGTTCTAAGTCTGGATATCCGGACTCACAGAATTATCACGCCACAACCACTATTTTTCGCATAAATGGGAAGAGAATATGAGCTGATTGCAAAAAAAATGGTGAAAATCAAACGTCAGGTTTTCGAGATAACGGCAAGTTACGAAGTAACTTTTGGCCCAGCTTTCAAAGCATAAACCTCGCTCGCTTCGCTCGCTCGGTAAACGGTTATGATTACGATTATAATTATGATCATATTTATTTATAATTATGATTACGATTATAATTATGATTACGATTATAATTATGATCATAATTATTTATAATTATGATTACGATTATAATTATGATCATAATTATTTATAATTATGATTATAAGTATGATTATACTGTAATTATGAGTATGAGTATGATTATGATTACAATTATGACTATAATCATGATTATAATTATGATTATAGTTAGGATTATATTTTGTAACTATAATTTTGTGACTATAATTGTAATTACAATTGTGAATATAATTGTGATTATTATAATTAATATTATCAATATAATGATATAATTATGGTTATAATTATGATTATAATTGTGCTTATTACTTGTGATTATAATTATGATTATAACTAGGATGATAATTATGATTATATACATTATACTAGTTAGTTTTACCATAAGGATTGTTCGTCTGATTAGGTTTATTATACGAATTTTAATTATTCCGTCTTGTGACGTCAGCCCCGCACTGACTGGCCGCAGCTAAACAATCAGAATAATCAACCACGCCTTACAATCCAAACAATCCATACTACCTCCCGACTTAGTATTCGGTTATGATCTGAACTGCTTTCTACGCTAAGAACAGCATAGAACCCAAAGTTTTCCATCAGTTTCACACTTCCTAAAGTGCCCAACACATTTTCGATTTCAAGTGATTTTTTTGATTGGTTGGTAGAGTTCGGCCCACTTTTCGACAGTCAACATAATCCTTTTCAAGAGAATCTTATATAACAAAGACGAAAATAAGGAAACTAGAAATACAATTGGAAGCAAAGGTCATGTTGACACTCATTCCAAAACAGGAAAGAGGAAAGACAGCAGGTAAAGCTACGTTGAAATAACAAAACAAAACTGAATGTTTGCCTTAGCCTCAACTGAACTGAAGTAGGTAGTAGCTTAAGGCAGGCAGTCAGTCAGTTTCACATAAGCAGCACATATTCAATTGTTTAAATTCCTGATGTTTTTTTGGCTTATTGTTATGCTGACAGTCAGTCCTACATAACAATAAACATGTCAACAATTTTGCATCATCGCTAACAGTGCCCTGTACTCACGGGGTTTTCCTTTCCTTTTTATGAAAGCATGCTAATATTTAGATAGGAAAGCGAACATGCGTGTCAGCCTTATTTCGGACTAACTACATGCTACAGGTTTAACTGCAGACTTAATTGCGGTCCACGGTTTGATTCAACTAGTAACTTTCTATTAAAAATTTTCAGCCTATGTAAGTCTAAAGTTGTTTTCATCCCAGATTTAACGTTTTTGGCTGGCTTTCGTAGAAATACCCCTTGACTCTACTGTTGCGGCATCCGCGCTAGTGCTGTAGACGTCGGCCAAGTAGTTTCTGAAAAGCTTAACGTTTTACCTTAATTTTCATGCCCTTTCGGCTCTAGTTCTACTTACTGCTTACTAAAATAACCACTTTACAATTAAAGGCTAGCTTATCATATAGCTGGTAGTACAGCGTTCGATATACTTTGTCCTGACAACCGGACAAAGTCATTAGATAACGCAGTCTCCAGGTGTACCGCCCGCACCATGCTTCAGAACCCAAACTTAAGCAGTTTCTGGTTCGTTATGCCTTGAGCAGATAGATAATTAGAAAGTAAAAGGCAAACGGCGTCCGAAACGTGCGCAAATATCGAAATATTTCAAATTGAGATCAAGTCGCAGTCTGAAGGCCGAAGTGTCCTAGTGCATCTCTCGTTTTTTTTAAAAATTGATCTGTAACATTCTTTCCATTAATTAACCTTTTGAATTGCAGCCAGGCAAGGAGTGCGAAGCACTCGAAAATCCGAGCTTCAACATGTTTCTGAGAATAAATAATCCTCAAAATAAGCCAACTAAAGGCTGTGAATATCGTACTAACCATGGTCGCGCTACATTATAAGGGATATCATTATTATAGAGTTTTCGCTATCCGTGCGGATAGGGATTTCAAGTTCAGTGTCTTGAATAAAGATAAGCCACGCCCCCGCCCGCACGCTGGCGTGACCGTACTTAGGCAACTTGACGCAGAAAAGCTTATCCACACGGACAGCGTTTCCCCTCGGTTAAGCAGGTGGCTGAAGCATCAGCTGGGCTAGCATAATCAGGCCGAGTTCTAATAATAGCGCGTTTGTTCCTTGGTATCTGTCTACGCCCTTTGAGAATCAGATTGTAGAGGGGGAAAATGAGCTGAACCACCCGGGTAGCTGAAAAACCACAATTTTAAAAAAAATAAAAATCCTTCCTTCCAAAAACCGCAATGGGAACATCATGTCGGCATGACCGCCATTGTACTGGATTTATTGAGATATTTTGACAATTTTTTAAGCAACTAGTTAAAGCGTAAACTGCCGGCGACTGGTTTCGAGATTTAGGAATAAGAGTTTTTTTCCAAATAGGAACTTCGTGCAGGCTCGCCACCAGTGTATGTACCATGGATCAATTACTAGGGTAGTCGTGCTAGTTTCGAACTGCGCATCGTTGCCTAGTTTCTTCATACGCTCATAGAAAACGCGCCCAGTAAGTAGATGGACAAATGAGCCGAACCACCCGGTAATCAGAAAAACACCAGTTTTCAAAAAACTAAAAATCAATGCTTCTAAATATGAAAACGAGAATGTCGTCACCCCCTGGCGAAGTTCGCGGTGGTGTTTTTAAGATTTTTTGCAAGTTTTTCGAGTCAGCCGTTTAAGCGCAAACTGTTACCCCGTTTTCAGGG
>JAQGAU010003431.1:0-13247 GCA_034698045.1 Paramacrobiotus richtersi
CAGCATCGATCGGGCCTTCAACATGATTCAGACCGTTGTCCGGACCTGCGCGGCCGAGAAGTGAGTTTCTGTTGCGGAACAGTGTTCGGAAGTGAATTTTCTAAAGCGTCTACGTGATTTATTTATTTTTATTATAGTAAAGTTTTTGATCTCTGAATCTGTTATTCGTTTTTCAGACCCTGTAGTAGATTTCATGAAACTTTCGTAGATTTTAATTTTTTTTATGAGGGATGAATTATTCGTAATTATGACGTTTGAATTATAATATCAGTTTCGTTATTTATTAATGTTAATTTAGTCGGTAAATTATTTTACGTATCATGACTGGTTGTTGATTTCACCAGTACCTCATCCTTTTCAAAAACTGTTAATGATTATCGATTTTATAATGTGTTGTATTATTAACTGTTAATTATGAAGAATGGATTTTCTAATAAACTGTTGATTAATGATCGATTTAATTATTTTTGTTTCGTATTAAACAGTTCCATTTAGTTTTGTTTAACAAACATTTGGTAAACTTTATGGTTATTTTTTTTTATTAATTAGCATTGTTTTCTGTAGAGGCGTAGTGGAGGAGCTATCCAAGAAGCGTGCACTGGTTCCCCTGGTCAATCAGCTGTTTCGCCTGTGTTTTCGGGTAAGCTGCCATAATATACAATTTGTTTACATTGGTGTGTTTTTCGCATAAATCGGCTGAATAAGTGCTCCAGCGGACGAATGCCAAATATGAAAAAACGTCGTATCTGACTGGCATCTTTATAATGCGATAAGTCGTAGATTAACGGCATTCACCCACCACACTTCTGGAGTTGAAAGTGCATACAGTGTGAAAGTGTACTTGGGCGAAGCGGATAACTGTCAATCAGAAAATAAATAGATAATGACTTTTTTTTCGTAAGATGTTTTGTGTATCTGGTAACCTCAGTATCCCTGTTGGTTAATGTATAATAGAAGCGATGAAAAACTAACAGATTCTCTGGTAGTGCTATCGGGAAAAACGCTCTGATTGCTACACAGTCATCAAGTTTTTACCTATAATTACTCAGAAGCATAACAAAAAAATCATATTTTTTCACGTATGCAGCATCTAATTAACGTGGAATATTATTGGTATGGAATTATTAATGTGTTAAGTAATTGTCAGTAATTCGATAATATATTGTATGTAGACGGGACGTGCAAATTTATGTAAGCCGCTGGTGCGCACCATTGAGAATCTCAAAGTCCTGGAACGCTGTCCGGCCTCGCAAGTCGTGACGTATTATTATTTTGCCGGGAAATTGGCCGTGATTGAGGGGGATTATGTGTTGGCGGAGGAGAAACTGAGTATGGCGTATCAGCGGTGTTCCCGACAATTCCCCAGTAATATCAAATCCATTCTACGGTTGCTGGTTCCTCTGCGATTACGCTTGGTAAGAAACAAAGTCATAGATAGCGTTAGTCAACAATTTATGCGGACATACAAGTCCTGTATGACACGTTGAAATCGTAGTACAATGGCTTGCGTTTCTTCAATTATTTGGTGCATTTTCTTACAAACGCACGCCGTCTAACAAATGTATCTTCTAATATACTTTTTTGTGCAAATACTTTTTTGTTTGTTTCAAATTAAATGGTAGATAATGTTTGTATAAAGGAGATTCAGAAAAAGAAAAATTCCTTTTTAACCTGAAATTCTCTTTTGAAATTTTATTTAATTATATTTTCTACTGAATTTATAGTTAGTTCTATTCATTAAACACAAGAACGGCTTTTTTTATCTTGAAGATGTGGGTGTTAGTAAGTAAATAATTTTTTTAAAATCCGCTGTATGAAATTTTTTTATTAAATTTAGACTAATTAAATTTTCAATTTTTCTGTTTAATTTGTTTAGCAATTAGTTCTACTCGTTAAACACAAGAATGCTTTAGTTTTTATTGAAAAAGATACGTAATTGTAATTAATTAATTTTTCGGTTGATTTTTACTTAATACTATGTTGTAAACTGGGTCATACATTGCCGCATTGCTGCCTGATGAAAAACTTCCTGTTTTGGTCATTCCTGCAGGATGTGCGGCCGTCCGGGGAGTTGTTACGGAAATACGGATTATCACAGTTTGCCGGTGTCGTCCAGGGCCTCCAGCGAGCCGATATCAGTTTATTCCAGAGAGCGCGCGATGACAATGAACGGGATTATATTCGCTGGAGTATCTTTTACCTGATTGATAATCTGCGGCTGATTATGTTCCGACATGTCTTCCGCAAACTGTAAGTCAATTAACGGTAAAATGTACTTACGTGTTCATTCAGTATTTTCAAAACCTTATTTGTTTGTTGATTTTATATTTATTAATACTATTTTTTATTCACATTTATTAACGTTGTTTTTTTTTAATATTTATATTAGGGCCATTGTGTTGGTTTTGTTATTTACAGCTACTGTTTTTTTTATTAATAATCTTTACTTGCTGTTATTTATGTTTTGTTATTGTTATTTACTATTCATTGTTCATATTTTTTATTGTGTTGGCCTTCGCTATACTTCGCCTATTTGGTATGAAAGGAGTCGTAGTGTAGTGGCTGGTTGCCGCTGTGTTTCCTTCGTTACGCCATAAATTCGTCAAAGTTGTAAATGTTTCACAATGCATCTGCTCCAGTCTTTTTCCTAATTGTTGAGTTCTTTACGGATACCGCATGACCAGTGCGCAAGATTTTTGGGTTTTCCACTAGAAAACAAGTTCTGATAGTTCTTGAGGAATTTTGTCGATATTTTTCAAAAATGTTGCACAAGACTGCCAATCAGGTTGCATTGTAAGAAACTCTTTACAACGGAACATCAGACTATCAAGAAGAACAACCATTGTAACAGGTGAAATTAGAAAGAAAAGATATATAAAAAATAAGTTAAAAAAATAGAAACGGAAATGCAGTATTAAAATGAGAATATTCGTGAATGTTGGCAGGTGTAAAGTGCAGAAAGCGCACATTATCGCCATTTCCGATGTGACGGTAGCGCTGCGGGTGGCGGGCTACCGGACGCCGGTCAGTGTCAATGAGGCCGAGCGGGATGCACTGGGGCAGATGCCAACGGATGCCGATGCCGAATGCCTCGTGGTCAACCTTATTGGCGAGGTATGCTTGTATAATTATCAAACGGTTTTTTTCTTATTTTTATTTTTTCCATTAAGTGTTTTTTTAATTTTTTTGGAAATAGTTATATTTGTTTGTTGATTAATCGTTATTATTCTCTTTATTTTAACTCATTTTTTCGTTTATTTTTATTCATCGTTTTTATTTACTAATTTGCTTTTCATCAAAAAGAGGGAAAAAAAGGGTTTCGATCGAAATGCTCGGAAATTTTTTCCTGTATGGTTCTTGATGCATTCTAACCGTGGATGCCTGACTCGGTGCCACTTCACTACGATGATCTGTGAAATACATTTATACGAAAGCGCATATAATGGGGTTACAGTACTTACCTATATACGCCTTGTTTATACTTTGCCACTGAGTTTTTTTAATTTTTTTTTCATGGATATAATATTTATTTACTTACGTAAACAACAAAACGTACTAGCAGTCAACGTGCTGAAAAACACTTGGTAGAAATTATTTTTACCTGAAATTACAGTAGGACAAAGAAATGCGAAATAATCACAGTAAATTCACACATTTTTCAAAATTAAATTAAAAAAATCGAAAATGAACTGTTTGATTCTGATAATTTGGTTTATTTGTTTTTAATTTGTGGGATTTTAGGTGTTGCATTTACTTAAGTATAATTTGTTGTTCCGTGTTTTTTTTCGTAGGAATTGGTGAAAGCCTACGTTTCCTGGGCGCAGAAGAAAGTGGTCGTGTCCAAAACCGACGCATTTCCCTCACTCCGCAAACTCCAACCGGCAACGACGATTTCGCGTGCACAAATCTGAATCGCGTATTTTTTTGCAATTTTTTTGTACGATAATGGACGTGTTTTTAATATCTGTTGTGTTGTTTTGCGATTTTTATCACATGTGTTGTCTCGCTGATTTTACGGAAGATTTAAAACGTGTTGAAATAAATTCCACAGTTTTCCAGCCAATGGAAAAACGAATGGTCAAAATAAATTGGGTCAGATGCTAGAAAATACTTTCTGTACGCAAAACATTTTAAATTACAAACCCAGATAAGAAATTCGATTTTGTCTTTTTTTTACATGGCGAATAATTTGCGGGTGTTTCTTACTAGGGTACTGACTTTTGACAGGCGTCAAGAAAACGTAAGATAATTAAATTTGTAATCAAAAGAACCCCAAAAAGTATAAAATATCATTCTTTTAAAAGTGAAATTTTCGATATATATTTCCTGTTTAATTTACAATTAGTTCTACTCATTAAACACAAGAGCGGCTTAATTCGTATCGAAAAGTATAGGTATTGGTAATTAATTAATGGTAAAATACATACCAGTTAATTTCTCGTTTATGTTGTCGTGTGATTGGTAACCAGTTGTATAATCCGTATAATGTACATTTTTACCATGTTTTTAACTTTACTTGTTTGTTGGTTTTGTCTGTTATTGATAATATTATTTATTAATATCGATAGTATTATTATTCGCTTCTACGATAATAAATGACGGCTTGTATACCGATTTCATTCTCCTGTTTGGTACGACAAGAGAGGCGTAGTGTAATGGCTGATTATCGTATTCGTTAGCCAGCGCGCCAACGTGTTAAATATGTTCAAGATGCACCCGATATGTGCTTTAATTTCGTCATTTTTCCGACATCTTGCAGAGGTTTTCTTTCGGCACATCCACGTTATATTGAAATGTAAAAAATAAGTGTTGAACTGTTTTTTAAATATTTCTCAATTTTTATGGATTAGTCATACTATTCTATTTTTTATTCACTTTTTTTAATTGATTATTAATTATCATTTTATTTTACTAGTTAAGTCTGATCAAAAAAGTGCATTGTGATTTGTAATTAACATTACATTTTCGCATTGACAAAACTAATTCTGTTTGAAAATTTCCGCCTTTTCCCCCCATCTTTTCTGCAAACTGCAAAAGCCTGTAAAAATAGGAAGAAAGGGCCATACAGTTCGACAAAAAAGATTGCGCTAAATGCTCGGCGATTGTCTTGTGTACTTATTTCTGGATGCATTGTAGGATTGGTGGATTAAGGGCACAGTGCCACTTCACTACGATGATCTATGAAATACATTTTATACTTTGGTACAGAATTTGTTTTTCATTTTATTTCATAGATATATTTCCTTACTTACACCCAAACAAGAACGCGGTTGAAGACACTCGACATACGTAATGTCCAGGTACTCTTTAGATTGGTGGGCAAGTGTCCGAAAGCGCAGTTTCGGTCCGGTGTACATTATTACCCACTGACCGGTGTCCAGGTGAACTTTAAAAGCGTTTATTGAGAGCGCGGAACCTCTGGGAAGAAACCTTTCTAACTAGTACAGATCTGTACAGTATACTGCCGTACATTTTCGATACGATTCCGAAAATGCTCGCCGCCCGCTTCACCCGTTCCGAAATCGCCAAAAATGGCCAAAAAGCGTTCAAAATCTTGAAATTTTTTTCCGCCAGAACAGAAGTCTGTCGTCAAATAATGGAAAAAATCCAACTTTTTTAAAGTTATAAAGACTGCTATATTCTGAAATTAATTTAAATGTTTCTTTTTTGTAATTTTTTTTACAGAAATCGTTAATTTTCTCATCAAACGGCAACGAGCTAGGTACGGTAGCGGAAGTTCTGCCAAAATTGATCCAAGTCAGAACAACATCGTAGATGTGGGCTTGTTTCTTTGTACAGTACAGGCAATTTTAAAATGTGAGAGTCGTAGAACAATGGAATTTAGCCAGGAACAATGGCATATAAGTAAAACGACTTGTCGGTACTGATTCAACCGATTGTCAATCTAACAAATCGGAGAATAAGTTGGAGAACTAGTTTTTTATGTCTACATTTTTTGTAGGAGCTTTTTAGCTGCACATTCTTGAAATTGCCAGAGATTGAACTGTTATTAATAAATCCCAAAAAACACCAAAAATCTGTGCTACGTCAGTTATACACGGCGTTATACGTTTAGTTACTATCTATAATCAGTAAAAACAGTAATTCTATTGCGACAAATATGGCAGAATAAGGATTATAAGGATTATATTGCAAAAAAATGATAACGATAAGAAGCAGAGTTTATTATGTCAAGCTTAGCTGCTGAGCTTTGCAGTGCTTAACTGACAAAAGTTATATATACGACAAGAATTAATTATATCAGTGTGATTACGAAAACGGTGATCGATATCTGCGGATTTTATGACCACTGCATTTCAGGTTTACCCAGGACAATTAGATTTTCTGCCCGTGGTGCTGTCATTAGGAAAAGTTATCTTGCCATATATCATAATTATTCCACAATCTAGCGAAGAAAACACTCGTTTTCACGTATATTTTTAACATATTTAAAATATTAAAATATCTAAAAAGTATATCGCTATTTATAATTATAAATGATTATTGTTATTTGATTACTTACCATTGTCTGTTTTTTTGCGTCCGATTTGCCTTTTCCTTTAACCTAATCGTTTCAGTTGGTTGTTGTTGTCATTTGTCGTGTATTTGTTTGATTTCCGCTTTTACGATAATGATTAATGATTAATTCGATTAATGACTTTGACTATTTGGTATCAAAATAGCCGTAGTGTAATAGCGGATTTCTCTGGCCAGTGCTTCCAACGGTCAAAGTGTAATTAAGAATGTTCAAGATGCACCCCTTTGTACGTTACTTTTCACACTTTTTCCCCCGAAATGCTGCAGATGTTGTTTTGGTCGACCGGTCAACTCATTGCCAAAAACTTATTACACGGAACATTGCAGAATATCAGGAAGAACAGCCGTTGTTACAGATGAAAATTAATTAGGACGAATAAAAATGAAGAATAACGTACAAAAAAATGGAACAGTGAGATGCGGTCGAAAAATAAGGAAATTGTGAAATATTGACTGGTGTAAAGTACAGAAAGCGCACATTATCGCCGTTTCCGATCTGACGGTGGCCCTGCGGGTGGCGGGCTACCTGACGCCGGTCAGCGTCAATGAGGCCGAGCGGGATGCACTGGGGCAGATGTCGACGGATGCTGATGCCGCATGTCGTGTCGTCAATCTCATGGGCGACTGGCGAGGTATGCTTGTATAATTATCAAACTGTATTTCTTGCTCTTATGTTTTATATTTACTAGATTGCTTTTTGGTTATTTTTCTTACTTGGTTTATAAATATTTATAATTTTTTATTGATTAATCTTAATTATTCTGTTTGTACCCTATTTACTTATTTGTTTACTAATTTTTATTTATTATTTGGGTTTACTGATTTGGTTCTTATCAAAAATAGTGGCAGTTAACGTTTACATTTTCACAATGATAAAATTAATTTTGTTTGCGAAATTTTCGCGTTTTGTCCTCTTTTTTTCACCATCTGACTTTGGCTGTTCGAGAGTGTATTTTGAACGCAAGTATTAACTAACTGCAAAATCTTGTGAAAAAAGTAGGTAACGTTGCCTTGAAAAAGGCTTCGACTGAAATTCTCTGTATTTTTTTTATCTTCATATTTTATTCTTTGAATGCATTATAAAGCGCCCAATTTGCAGGTAATACATGGACACTGTGCCACTCCACTACGCTGATCGACGAACATCACTGTGCACTTCAGTCCTGAAATTTTTCTCCTCATTTTTTTAAATGGATCTAATAGTTCCTTCCGCCTCACACACTAGACAAGAAAAAAGTACTTGCAATCCACATGCAAAAAATACTGGGCTGACACCATGTACACCTGTAAGTATAGTTGGATAAACAAATGCATACAGCGAATCTGCACTTTTCAGAATTCATTTACAAAATAAATATTTTGAACTTTTTGTTGATAATTTGTTTCAGTGATTAGATAATGTGCTGTCTTGAATATGACACGCTATTCCGTGGTGTTTCGTAGGAGTTGGTGAAAGCCTACGTTTTCTGGGAGCAGAAGAAAGCATGGTCGTGTCCAAAACCAGTACATTTCACTCGCTCCGCATGCAGTGTCCAGCCGGCAACGTGGATTTCGCGTTCATAAATTCTAAACGCGCATTTTTTTGCAATTTGTTTGTACGATAATGTACATGTTTTGACTATTTGTGTGGTTGTTGTACGATTGTTATAACATGTTTTGTCTTGCTGATTATAATGTCGCTCGCTCGAAAATGTGTTTAAATAAATTCCCGATTTCTAGCCAATGGAAAAAAAAGCATGACAAAAAATTAATTGGTCAGTTAATACTGTCTGTACGAAGAACCTTGCAATGGCGACTATCAATCATGCATATTTGTTTAGCCTTTGTGAATTTCAGTAACGGTATACATGGAATTAGAGGCGATGTGTTATACGAGAAGTCGTAGTGCATTGGCTCTAAGGTGTATCGGGTTTGTTTCAGCTAAAAGCCCCAACAGTACGAGCAGTTAAAATCGACGCCGTATGTGTAGTTAGTGTGCTCAACAACATCGCTTTTTATCATCGTTTGATGATCTAAAATTGATCTGCTCTTCAGCTTCATGGCACTTTCTATTAATGCCGCGGTCTATTATCTGTGGCAGAGCTTTAAAATAATCAGTAATTCATATTTGTTTTGCACGTTGACCGTGTCTTAAACATTTCCTATGTATTTATTGAATTTACATATTTGTTTAATTTTGCTTTTTTTGGATAGCATACATATGATTTGATTATTTATGAACTATTTTTGTGGCTTGTATTGCCTCTTCGACTGCGCCTAGTGAGAAGCGTGTCGGCCAATAAGCACGTACCAAGCTTGTGGATATTGTACAAGACCTCTTTGACATGTCAAAATCGTGGTAGAACGGCACGTATCTGTAGGCAGTATATCTAAGATTGTTCACACGTTGTTATACAAACACGCACCATACAGCAGCCAGTTCAATCTTATTAATTGTACGTGACAACCTTTTTTCGTTCAGTTCGTATTTTGTTATTAGCTTTGACAGACAGACAACAAAATGAAAGATCCATTTGATAACAAAGTCCAACCGGCAGACGACCATTAATTTTAGCGCGCACTAATCTGAATCGCGTATTTGTTTCTTCATTTGTTTTATACGTTTTGTACGATAATGGACATGTTTTGGATATGTTGTTGTGTGGTTTTTTACGAATTTTGTTATATATTGTGTGTTGTCTCGCTGATTTAAGAATGTGTGCTCGAAATAAAATTCCAAACATTTTTATACAGTGAAAAAAAGCCTTACAACTGAATTTATTTCTTTCTCAAAATAATGCGCTGGCGCATACACACAACTACCCGCCTTGAAACGTTAGGCATTAACGTGAAAAAAAGAATGTTCAAATAAATCGATCTCAGCCAGAATCAGAATAAATTGCCAGATACTCGATAATGCGGTCTGTACGAAAAACGTTGCTCTGCATTCGCGACCGTTAAATGCATCGTGTTTTTTAATTTTGCTCCTGTTGTCCAACGGGTTTTTTGAGAGAGGTTTAGTTATACAAACCACATGAAAACTCGATTTTTGTTTTTTTCCCACATGGAGAATGATTTTTGAGGACGTTTATACGTAGTTAGGACTGCGGAAAGTCGTAATTATGTTGAAATCGTAGTAGAATGGCACGTGCAAGATTAATTACCTCGTTGTGATACGAACACACACCGCATAACCGCTACTTCCTTTGACAGGCGGCTAACAAAATGGAAGATAAAATGTATATAATAAAGAACCAGAAGAAAAACTATTCTTTTTAATGGAAACTGTTTGATGTGCATTAGTTAATTGGTTCTACACATGAACGGCTTGATTTCTACTGAAAAATATAGGTATTTGTAATTAATTAGTTCTACATAATTCCAAGTTAAATTCTGGTAAATGTTAAGTTACAAATAAGTAATGCATTTCTGCTGGATGAATAAGTACAGAATAGTGTGACCGTTTTTAAATCAATTAACTAACAAACGAGACAGAAATTCGATTTTTACAAATCATACATGAGCTATTTTAACTGCCTGTAAGGCATTGAGTTCACGAATAGGTATATAGACAGGAATACCTTGTAGGCAGTTGTAGCCAATACACTACGACTTCTCGTAGAACACCACCTCTTTCATGTCGTTACGGAAGAATCACACAGACTACCATTTCTGATTAAGTATTTCTTTTTCGTGTATCTTTTGTTTTAATTTCAGTCGCACACTGGAAATTATTGTGCATGTGTATTGGAAATGGTCGTAGTGTAACGGCTAACTAGATAATCGCTCTCCGCTGAAGCTGGCGATGAAGACCGGAGCAGGTTGCTTTTCATGTGAGCAAGATCCGCTTTTGATACATTCCCAATACAGCTTACGTAGTTTTCATAACTGTGTTATTTTTCAAAAAGTATTGCTCAAAAACAATAGGGCTCCAGAACTGGTAACGAAGAACGTGCTGGTCAAATTTAAAGCAAACCGGACCATTTTGAAAAGAGTTATCGTCGGCGAAAGGAATACAATGGACTTCCCGGATTTCCGTAACAGAAAAAACTGCGTTGGAGCTGAGTAGCGAAGACCTTCGCTTCGCTAAGGCCGATAATAATTAATTTCCGTCGTTCAATTCGAATAATCTAAAGCTTGAACGTGAATACAGTGCAATTAATATTGCCAGTACGTGTTTCTCCTGAGTATTGTGCTACCTGATGGATAAGCGACGTGAACATTAGAAACTGCTTTTCGTGAATTGTAAAATTTTTTGGGGACTTTTGTTAATATTTCCAAAATGTTTCAGAGATTATACGGAAAACCGTGAGCTTCATGGTAATTATAACAAACTGTTCGCACTGGAACGTTATGAAGACGAAAAAACAGAAATAACTTACTAGTGTACCAGGGTTACCGTACACTGGTCAGGCCTGGCGGAATGCACGGGAACAAATGCTCCCAGGTTCCGATGCGGAATGTCCCATGGTTAACGTGTGGCTGTATAATTATGAATCAGTTTTTTCTCTGATTTTTGTTTTCTTCATTTAGTTATTTTGTTCACTGTATGTTGAAATGTTATCATTTTTTATCGATTAATCGTTAGTATTCTCTTTATATTTATTCATTTTATTAAATGATTATTATTTATTATTTTAGTTCACCGAGGTTTTCATCAAAAAGAGTCTGTGGTGCTAGCCGAAAATAATTTTGACCGCAAGCCACAAAACCGGGATCGACTAACAGTCACTGCAAAAGCCGGTAAAAAGAGGAAGAAAAAGACATACAATACGACAAAAACGATTTCGATCCAAATGCTCAGTAGCGTTTATGTGAACATTTTTGGACGCATTCTTCAACGGAAAAGGCAAATCGCACTGCCAATGCACTACGCTGACTCGTTAAAATGTTGCACTGGGCCAGATGCCTACGAAGGCCCATGTGGAACGGTATTAATTAATTTTTCTATCGTCTATATTGACTTCTTTCTTGCTATAAAAAGGTATAATGAAAATTAAAGGTTACTGTTTTTCACTGACTACTTTCTTGCTATAAAAATGTGTAATGAAAATTAAAGTTTACTGTTTTTTACGAAGCTCTTTCACTTTATTGACGTAATTTATCAGCAAGTTTGTTAAAAGTCATATTAAAACAGTTGGTGTCTGATGTTGCATTTCCTATATATGCTTTCACAAAAATAATTTAATTTGTTGTCTTGTTTTTTTCTCCGTTTAAGGCATTAAAGGTTAGATTTAGACAATTTAGCGAATGAAACGCGTTTTCCAACAGTGTCACTGCACTACGTTATCAACTAACTGCATCACACATTCTGCGGCCTTTTGTTGACTGTACGGAAAAAGTTTATTACACAGGAAACATTGTCCTGTCTTCTGCATATGTGTATTAACATCTTTTTTTATATCTCTTTTATAGAAATTTCATGTTTTTGCAGAATCAACTGACAACGGCGATTCCACGTGCAGAAATCTGAGCGTTCGGTTTTTACATTTTTTGGTACGATAACGAAGATATCTTGATTATCTGTTGAGTTGGTTGACGCTTTTTATCGTTTGTGTTGTCTTGATGATTTGACTGCTGTTCTAAAAATTCCACAAATTTCAAACCAGTTTGAAGACAGAAATTGTCGGAAGAAATGGAGAAAAATACTCGAAAATATTGCTCCGAAGTTTGTCACGGCGGAAAACCATACATACAGTAGTCGTCACAACTGGCTAAAACTGTTACGGAAAACCGTAGAATAATGGCTTTGTACCGCGCCCATGACCGCGTTGATTTCGATCAAATAAGCATATTACATATCATGAAGATCGCTGGTGTAGGAAAATATTTAAAATAGGAGCTTTCTTTGTACATTTGTATTACATGTTTACACTAGGTTTGTATGCAGAATTGTTGCCGGCGCTATACCGAAGCGATGTCGCTGGCTTACAGGTTAGACAAGAGAATACTGCGCGTTTCTGCTGTGTGTATATAAAACGTTTATTAGTTGTTTCACTGATTCGCTTTTTTGTGATTAGTTAATTTCTTTTATTGTTCTGTATTCCCTATTTTACGTCCCCTTTCCCAGTCACATCTAAACGAGCTAAGAAAATTCGAACAATAGCTAGCGTTTGTTTTAATTTACAATGTACAGTTGTGTTCAGTTTTTGACTGTATTTATTTGTTAATTTAATTTCTGATTAAGAATGAAATTGTCGTTCAAATTTGTTGTTTTTGTTATTATATTAGGGTTATTTTTTGTTGACATTTTGTTGTGTTAATTCCTTATCATTATGCATATTTATTATTGAGACACGGAATTTATTACTTCATTCACATTTTGATTTTTTATTTGCCAATTCCTTGTACTGTATCTTTTGAGTGAGTTGTTATATTGTCAACAACTGGAGGGTTGTATGTGTAGCATTTTCACTCGTAATTCACATGTTGGAGAATACGTGGCGTATTTGGTATGCGAAGAGTCGTAGTGTAGTGGCTGTTATCGATACATTCCCGTAAATACCGTATTCCATTAGAAGCCCCCCCCCACCCCCCGCTTTAGACTATTTTTCCAATGGTCCCCCCTTTTAAAAGATTAAAGGTCACTCAAAGGTCAACTCCACCGGGAGGCAGTTGAAAAAATAAACACCCTGGGCTTCTAATTTGAGTAAATACGGTATATTTGTCTCAGTGTTCAGAAACTGTGAAAATGCATCTGCTCGTTCCTTTTCCTCATTGACCATTGACAG
>JAQGAU010003432.1:0-13243 GCA_034698045.1 Paramacrobiotus richtersi
TTACGACCGTGTAATGTGTATTTACATCGGGGGCTGGCTGTTTTTCGCACACACTTTATGTTTTCTTTCATGTCAGTTGTGGTCAGGATACTTAATGGGCTTGAGTTGACTGATGTGCCAGTGCATCACACACATTCTCACCACAGTGTGTCAATCTGGGGGAAGCAAAAAAAGAGCCGCCACTGTTACGGATTTATGGTGTGTTTATTTATTTTGAGGAGGGTTTTTTTGTGGTAGAAATCAACGGCGTATGTTGTATATGTGGATAAAATGTGCAAAAAATTAGCACATTTTTTTCCGTGTTTATTGAAAGATAAACACGACATGGTTCTGACGTCAGAGGTTTACTGCGGTGCGACAAATTATTATGGCAGTTTTTTTAACGGAATAGTTTGGACTAAGTTATGGTCGGAGCGGAGCAATAAATGTGCCGGCAATCGCACATTTAGACGGAAATATCACCATTAGGGCATTTAAAAAATTTGTATTATGATTGCCAAATGGGCAGTGATGCTACCATGCGATAATGTTCGCGTAACAAAAAAAAATGAAATAGGTAGCGTTGAATTTTTATGGATGTAGTGATCATAACTCATCTGCCGAAAATACCGATTTGTAGTACTGTAATAAAGACAAACAACATGTATTTATTGTGAGGTTCTGAATTATGTAAGATGAAAATTTCAAAAAAGCTGGCCAATATAAAATATCAGAAATAGTCATAAAATTGAAGGCTGCAACTATTCGAAATTTACCTGGTAACTTATGATAAAAATATAAAAAAGATATTTACAAAAAAAATATTTGTAAAATAAATTGATAGAAATATAATGATAGAGATATATTGATAAAAATATATGTACAAAAATATATTTATGAAAATATATTGATAACAATATATTGATAAAAATATATGTACAAAAATATATTTATAAAACTATATTTACAAAAATATATATTTTACTACCAATAAGAAAAGTGTGCAAAGTTTGTTTTTTGTTTAGATTACCAGCGCGACTCCAGCCTTACTCAGTGTGTTATATATTTTCAGAGATCTGCAAGGAAACAACTTGACCTTTGTTGGGAAGGACGACTTCCGTGGATTAAAAAATCTCAAAATTTTGTAAGTGCTAGTTAATCATATTACATACTCATAAAACCACCTCTGATGATAAGTAAATATGTGAAGTAACAAAATTCACATCAACTGACCAACGTCCTTAATCGAATCATGGTTTATATATTCCAACAGGCAACTACAAGAAAATCAAATTCACAGCATGGAGAAGGGAGCATTCGAGGATCTACGATCATTAGAACGCCTGTAAGTAATGTTATATGCATAATGTGTAAAGGGATCCTTTTGTGTCGGACAGCGCATTATGTATGTGCATTTTCGTCCAGTGTGAAGATGGGAATGTTGGTATGTGTGTGTTCGGTGCATAACTCCCATAGCATACATAATTTCGTCCATGGCTAAATTGCATTACAAAGCAGTTTACGCGCACACCATCGGCCAGATGGTTATGTCGCAATAGTATACAGCATGAATAGATGGACGAAAATATTTGACACTTCTTCGGCGAGGTATAATGTATGCTGTCTATGCTACTGACCGCATAATTACATTACCGAAGCACTTAGGATTAATAAACGTGAAAGTGGACTTTCGCATCGGTATTTTCTAGTGAACCTTTCAGCATACGGACTTTTTTCTTGCATAATTATTTTTAAAATAAATTTAAATTTGTAACATTGCGTTTTTATTGTAATTTGTCATACTAATTGTTTTCTTCTAAATTTTGGTATTTTTTATGTTCAATTCAAATAGAGTGCAATAAAGAACTAGTTGATTTATTACATTAAATATTGCAAGCAGAGAAAAAGTAAACACATTATATTTTAGAAAATTTTATTATTTAACATGATGATGAAAATGTTAATCTAATTTTAATTTAATTTTAATCTAATGAAAATTTTATTATTAAACATGTTGTAAAAATAGTTAAATATATTCCAGTATCGAAGCAGCTACGAGCGTTTCTGCTATAAACAGTAATTTTCTCATGGGACTGTTACAGAAGTTGCTGTCTGAGACATAACAATAATATTCGAGCGATATCATCACAAAAATTACCACGATATAAACTTGCCACTTGAACCCGAAAGACAGCGATTTAGACGATACACAGACCAGATGCAATGGCATATATTTATATGCCAGTGAAGTGCATGTTTTCATACATAATTTCATAGGGAAATTTCTAATACGAAGCATTCTCGTTTATTCTGTCCGTTGGATCTGTACTATGTCAAGGCAGCTGGATGGGTCAGTATTGGTCTTATATACAGGAGGCACTACAATTAAATGTGCACTGACTGATTTTGTAATGTGGTCTGTATTTAATAGCCTGGTCGATGCTGGAGTAAATCACTTGAGAATGGGATAGTGACCACCAAACATATTATACGGAACATATTATTCCATTAAAATGAATTCGCTATCCAATTTTGAACTGGATCACGTTTCCTGTGCAGGGGGGGAGGAAACGGAGAGAGAGGAGAAGATGGATGCTTTAAGGCTTACAGAGTGATTTTGATTCTTCGTCGTGGGAAATGTCTTTGATCGATTTTGTTTTATAAGAATTTCTTACGAGATTTTTAAGCATTATTTTTAATAAAGGCCACTGTTTAATTGCGCTTTTAAAACGTCTTTTTTAAAATTTTTATTATATTATATTTTTATTATATTAAAAATTTCTATTAAAATGTTTTATTACATTGTATTTGTAAAATGTTTAATATCTCAGATTATAATAAGTTTAGATTTTTTTTGTTAAATTATGTTATAATACGAGTATAACACAAAAACCATAATTTATGTTATAGATTTTTATGTTGCTGTTACTAGCTGTTTCTAGCGGGCTTAGTTTTACTTTATATAAAACATTTACTTTATCAGCTGTTAAATACGTTAAAAGGATTTATTTAAAATTATACGTACATAAAACGAATAAAAATATGGAAAAGGTGTGTCCTTCACATAACAATTGCAAATCCCATCAATCCTTCCAAACCGCTCGCAGGCTGAAAGGACAACCATGATGCACCTTTCCAAGCCGAAATACATAAAATAATTACCGCTCTAATCGCTGGCCACCTGCTGGTTAGCTGTTGAATCACTTTGGCTGATCATTTTCGTGACAGACAATGAAATGGCGGCATAGGGAGCAAAAACAAGCCTGACCGCACCGGAATCATCTGCGTGTGTCCCATATATTTTCCGACCGGCATCCTGTTTATTTTCTATCAATTTTTTATAATATTCTTTCATCAATAATCAAGAAATAAAAACGGTAACATTTTTGATTGATCAAACGAATTTTTTCAAACTTGCCGGGTTAGCAGTTGGTTTAACCGTTTTAATAAATTTAGTGTTTATTTTCTACAGTACATAATATTTTATTTTAATTTTTCAATGTCAATTAATTTCCAATTTATTGTTTTTTTCCTACAAAACAGAAATGCTATTATTAATTTAATTTTTCAGTGACAATAAATTTAAAATTTTTATGATGTCAGAGGCAATTGTTTCTGATTTTTTTAAATAGCTAAACATTTCAAATCCCCTAACAAATTTTGTAACCTACTCTGCGTGAAGAATACTGGGTATAATTTACAGAAACCGATCCAATCGATTATTTTCTGGAATACTCTGTTTGTTGATTTGTTGATTAGCGGTTAAACAGTGCCGGCTTTTAATCCACTTGATCGAGTCCATTACACAAAAAGGCCCCAGCAATACCGCACCGCTTATTCGATTAGTAAAGGAATATTGATTTCTTTTTTCTCCTTTCGATATAAGGATATTGTTCCATAGCCGGCGGGGCATTTTTTAACCGCTGCAGTCACTTAGCGGAATAATCTCTTTATTTTGCCCGGCACACTAGTCTGTCGTCTCCTTGTGATGATGATTTCGCAAGACGGACAAGTCAGAGAAATATGAATCGATTCAATGCCGGCGGTTATTACAATTGCGTTATACTCAATATATTCTCATGAGTTTTCCAATCGTTTATGATTGATCAAACGAATTTTTCCGACAAAATCCGCAACATTTTTCTTTAGTGACTATCGGTTCCGCGCCATTGCCGGATATATGAGCCAGAACGGAAAAATATGTCTGCGCTCGTCTTTTGAATCGCCGGCTAATTCAATTAAATGGTAGCTGATTCCTGACCGCAAAAAGAATACTTTAAAAATGTGGTCAATAAATCTTTATGGAAAAAAATCAATATGTTGTCCCATTTTGGGATATGTTCAGCCCACGCATTCAGAAAACAATCTAATCGTTTGTTTAGCATAGATTAAAAAGACCAAAACAAGAACCAATTTATCCAATAACAAAACATAATAACATAACACAATATAATAAAATAACATATTATAACATAATATAATATAATAGCATATTATAAATTATGGAATGTTTGCAAAACTTTTAAATCTATATTAGTATATTAAGTTCGAAGTTTTCACATTTTACAATATTTAGTTTTCTTTATTTTATCGTTTCCTTATATATTCCTTATATATTCTCTACAAAAAGCACTTTACATTTCCATTGTTAAATGTATAGTGTGTTCTTTGTAAGCTGCGTATTTTTGTGCAGAATTCATTTTGTGTGCATTCTGGGTCAGTTTTCATGTGTTTCCTGTGATATATATTCGTACTGAGTATATGTTTGGAAAATCAAAGCAACAATTTAGCAAATTGCATATTATACTGGCTAAACAGTTGAGTTTGTCGTAAGAAAGCGATTAATCCGCTTCTTCACCGAACTGATTACATTTACAAAGGGCCAACCTCCTTTACAACCGGCATTTTAATCCCATTCGAAAAAGGGACAAGTTCCCCGTTTGTCCAATATATAGACCACAATTAGTCTAAATTGTCATTTTCTTCCCTTGCAGGCGCTTGAACAAGAACAGTTTGCGGACACTGCCCGATCTCCTATTGAGCAGTCTGGGTCAGCTGAATCGATTGTAAGTACAAACATTCTTCTCACTGTCCGATGCGGCGCATGTCATAACGCAATATATGTATCGGAATATACATATATGTACAGTACAAAAATGGGCAACTTTTTAAAAAGGTGTCAGTCCGGCGTGTGTTGACGTGGTCAGTGTTGACTCTTCCCACGGTTTATATGAATAAGAAACATTCAGCAACATGGACAATGGGAGGCCGGGATGAATAGGCTGATAGTGGACAGGGCGCAAGGAAAATAGAGAAATAGAATCGATTTATCTTTTCTGCCGGGAGAGATTCTTTTGTAGCGGTTTGTGTGTCCCAGGTGATATCACTGGCCGGCCCAACAGGTTTGCCGGGTTTCGAAAGGTGCGAGGAAATTGTTACTTAAGGAATTACTTACAAAAGCCGCCGGTTGTTAGCGGTTCTATATAAAAATGTTATTCTAATGTTTTGAAAATCTTAAACGATTTTTATGTAAAAATGAAACAAATTGTACAAAAAAAAATTTAATATTATTCACATGTTATTATAATGCTTTAAAACTCTTAAACGATTTTTGTAAAAAATAAAACAAATTGTACAAGAAAATTTATTATTGTTCACCTGTTATTCTGATAGTTTAAAAATCCTAAACAATGTATGTAGAAAATAAAACACATTGTACAAGAAAAGTTATTATTATTCACATGTTATTATTCTAATGTTTCAAAAATCCTAAACAATTTATGTAAAAACTAAAACAAATTGTACAAGAAATTTATTATTATTCACATGTTATTCTAATTTTTTTGAAATCCTAAGCAATTTATGTAAAAAATAAAACAAATTGTAGAAGAAAATTAATTATTATTCACAAACAAACCTGACGTCATAGAAAGAAATATCAACGGAGGCATCATTCGTCTATTAATTATGGAAAAATTTTTTCTTTGAGTTATCCCATTTTGTTTAATTTACCAGATCAATGTACTACATTTGATTGATATACTTTTCTTTCGGTTTGTTAACAGTTTCAGGCCAGATCTGTTTCTTCGATATGTTCGTGGCCAGTAAAACGACGAAACAAATATTCCATATAAATGCAAAAATAATTTTGGCTGATGCAAATCATAATAAAATTGTTTCCACATCGTGTTTGGTATCTTTCACGCTTACTATACGGCATATAGAAATCGTTTAATGGTTTCTTTTTGTAAAACGCACATGGCACTGTTTATTTAGACTGTGCATTTCTAAAGTGTTGAACTATCATTCAGCTACTTTTCTGTATTGCGGTTTAATAGGTCAGCAGTGCATTTCACAGTGGCGAGCACAAGAATAACCGGAGAGTTTTATTGTTATACCCTTGTGAAACGATAACAATACACGCTATATATGAAATGGTTTCCGTTTTTATACACCGTCCAGTGTGTGGTCCGGTGTGGAAAAATATCTTGATTACCTTCAATATATTGGCATATTATACATATTTATATATGCGTAAATAAACGCTCATCCGGCGCAGTCGAGCAGCATCTTCAGACCCACACTTGACCGGCGCTTTGGAGCGCATACAAGGTTGGCGGGTTGGTGGGGCCTGCACGAGCGGCGAATAAAATAACGCTCCTGTTATTTCTGTGCGATGTATATGAGTGGTGTTAGTACGCAAAGGTCGAGTAAAGACTACTTGACCTTTCATTAAACTACTACATTTTGTCGAACTATATCAATTGGCGCATTTAATTTTTTTGTCTTCAACGACCATTTTCCCTGACGGTTGTTGTTACTTGTCATAACTATGTTTTACTCAACACAAATCTTTCGTTAACTGATTTGTATCTGTAAATATCCTTATACATATTTATTTTTATTTTTTATATTTATAGTCACATGTATTTCTGCCTAGAAGCTATATTTAATTGCATTCGTGTTTTATTAGGAAAGTGGTTTTCAACAAGTATGATTTTTACCATTCAAATAATTTTTTCAAACACTTTGAAATTACTACGAAAAATTGTGCTACTGTGTGTAAGTAATCGCTGGGTTTACATTTCTTTCACTTCGAAACTTTGATCCTTGGCGACATATTATTTTTTTTTTAAAAATAGTATTGTTGTTTCTGCAGGCAAAATTGTTTGACCTGTCTTTATTGCGCAAAAAAATATTATACTCATATTATTAAATTGTTGGTATCCAAATTATACACGAAAAAATTGCGGAAATTGTTATTTTTCAGATAAGCAACACATTTCTTTGCAACTGCATAAACTGTTTAACATTCCCACAAAGGCTGCTTATTATTAACACTTGAGGCAGTCACCGTCAAAATTCCGTCTGCTGAAAAATGGTTCTGTTGAAAAATGGCGAAACTGTCGGGAAAATGAGCATAACGGCACAACGTTTTGGCATAAACCAAACAAACCATTATTTCTGGTTTTACCGGCCAGTCATCTCGGCAGGTAGCTATTTATCAAGCGACAGATTTGAGAGTTTAATTGACGGACACGGCCAGCGTATAATCTGACAGATGGATGGGCTTTCCACGCTTTTGATACTAAACACTGCCTATTATTAAGTCATCGCCGAAGAAGAAAATACTGCCGCTTTTTCCGATCCGTAGAAAGGGATTTTTTCTGTTTCCGTCTTAAGTATTCTTAAATACATGTTATGCTTACTTGACCAGTCAAAATGTTGGAACTCTGCTTGGCAATTGACAATGGACAGGAGCTGGCGGAAGTGCAAAAAAATGACCGTTTACCAAACGGGTCTTTCGGTGAAAAGAGAGAAAAGAGAGAAAAGCCATTTTTCACATCCGTCGGACTGTGAAATATCGTTTGTGGTTAAAGAGGGTACAAGAAAAGAGACAATTAATCGTTCTGTATACTTAAGCGCGGCTTAGGAAAACAGAGGGCTGTTGCGGTTGACCATTGACCTTTTCTGTACGTTTGTAAAGAAAACGATTGACAAGAAAAAAATAATACGTAAAATAAATTTGTCGTTAAATTCTTCGCGTTTTTGTGAGATTTGCGCATGGTACGGTAAACGTATGTTCGGATAAAAGTGTACGTTTATACCAAATTCGACTGTGGTTTCCTATGGGTTTAAAATGTTTACAAATATAATAAATAAGATAAATAAATAAATATAGAGAAAATCTTTATAAAATGTTTCTACTGTAAATTGCGGGTTATTTGTATAACAATCGTACAAATTTCGAAATTATTTATTTAGTTAGTTTATGTTTTTGCAAGTTGTATAAAAATTGTAGTAAATTGGAGGGTGCATAAAAATGTTTATTTTTCAGAGATTTAAGCGACAATCGACTGCAGTACATAACCAGAAAGGCTTTTGAAGGAGCACCGAGACTGCGAAATTTGCAGCTGGATAATAACCGCATACGATGCCTCGACGGAGAAGCCATTCGGAAGCTGAGGGAATTGCAGATTCTGTATGGAAAATCTTTCATGCAGTTTTCATGAAATATAACCTGACATTTATATTTTCTTGCAGAACATTAAACTACAACAATCTTACCACGCTGGCCAAAGATATCTTCACGGATATGAGAAACCTAAGAATACTGTAAGCAAACTGAACTATAACACTAAATTTCCGTAGTTCTAGATGTCGTTTAACTTACACAAAAATTGGCAAAAAAAATGTTATCCAGTAAAACTTTACTATACGGGTTACTGTGTTTCTTTCTTTATTGGTTGCACTTTGTATTTAAATTTGTTTATATATAACTAACTGAATTTTTCTTTTCGGGAATTTGTTAACTCGGGAAAAAGGTTTATTTACTTTATTGAAAAAACCTAGTTTTTCGGCTACTTTTTTACCACTCTTCAAAAACGTCAGTGTTTCAGTTTAATTTTATTGTTCCTTTTTTTATGAAATTCTAGACGAATTTCGGAAAATCGTTTGACTTGCGATTGCAATCTGCAATGGCTGGCCTTATGGCTGCGGCGAAATCCCCGGTTAGCATTATGGACGAAATGTTCTGCTCCCCGCGACCTACGGAACCGTAATATTGCCGAGCTAGAAGGAAAGGATCTGAAATGCGCCAACCAGCACGGTTTCACCACCAACCATGGTCTGGCCTATTATGCACTACCGCAAAGGTCAGCGGATGTTGTCTGCAATGATGTCAAACCGAACTGCCCCGATAGCTGCTGGTGTACCGAAGAAGGACTGGTTGATTGCCGGGAACGAGGATTGAAAAGAATTCCGACGGATATTCCACACGATGTTACCGAATTGTAAGGAAAAATATTTATTCGCCGTTAGAACGAATTTTTTTTTTTTTTATTTTATTTTCGTTCTATTTTTATTTTGCAATTTCTACGTTTTTAACGGTACGCTGGTCGAACCATAGATGTTGGATATACCGTAGTAATTCAATAATGGCAATATTTTTGAATATAAAGAAGCTCGTAAAAAAATAACTGAATGAACATTTAATTGAAACATTCAGTTTTTGTTTTTTACGAAGCAGTGCTTTAAATTTTAAAACAATTTTTCCCGAGTTTTTACGCAGTTTACAAAAGCTTCACACACAAAGTTGAATTTTTGATTAAAAAACTGAATGATATTTTTTTACGGTAACGTATAACGGTAGAAGCTCGTAAAATATCATTTCATGCATTGCAGTACAGTAATCTATATAAACTTTTATGAAACAGATTAGCCCAAAATCGCCATGGTATAGATTTTATACCCCGGCTAAAACGGGGTTAGTTTGCATAAAAAATTGGGCCAGAAATATCCGAGTCACTGACAAAATGCTTTCCCATTCTCACTACTCTCTAATCCGGTTTTTATGCGCATTTTGACAGGCATCTGGAAGACAACAATATCACCAGTATCCCCAGCCTGGCGTTTGCCTCCTTCAAATATTTGAAGATAATGTAATAAAAATGCGATGAATACAGTATACTGCCCCCACTATGTGGTCATTGATATGATGGGATTTTATACATGTGTTATTTGCAGAAATATCAGTAATAACGGTATTACGGATGTCGCACCGGATGCCTTTAACGGCCTCGTATCGCTCACTTCACTGTAAGTCCCCACCCCGGAATTATTCATCTATGCAGGTCAAGGTCGGCTGGTCAGATGCACCGGTTGTGGTCAAGCTGATGCAGAATGATAATCTCGTCGTGTCTGTGCATTTTTATAACGTATTTATTATTTATAAGAATTTAGACATCGTGAGCTGTTTCGCTTGGATTGTCATATATGTGCATCATAATTTGTATTATTTATTAATTTAATTTCTAATTAGTTTATAAAAAAGTTAATATAACGTTAAAATATTAATACGTTCGCAAAAAGTTGCTATATATATGAATAATAAATTAACAAATTTTAAATTTTAAAAGTTAATTAATAAGTGGACAAAAATTTAATTGTTATAGCAGAAAGTGATAATATTAGTAATTTATTAATAGTAATCGAACTGTCGTATGTACATGTACTTTTTATCGGCACTTTTTAGGATTCTGGCCGGAAATCAGATTACTGAATTGATACCGGGAGTGTTTCGTGGACTACGATCATTACAGCTTCTGTAAGTGCAATTTATTTGTATAATTTTTTTTACTCATTTTTTGTATGATTACTGAAGTAAATTTGCGATACAGGTTACTGAATTCCAATAAACTTGCCTGCCTTCGCGTTGACACCTTCTCCGACTTGAGCAACCTGAATTTACTGTTAGTATCAAGGAAATTATGGGTTCAGTGGAGAATTGACTGGAATGACCACTTCTTTCTGTGCAGGTCCTTGTACGATAACAAGCTGGTATCCCTGGCTAATGGCACATTTACACCTCTTCGGAATTTGCAGACACTGTAAAGCAAAATTACCGGCACCGTACTTTGCCATTGCGTTTCTTAAAATAAATCTCGCTTTTTTAACGAACTGCAGAATCTTTCTTTGTGTGGTGTTGTTCATTAAAGGTGACATTAGACTTGTTATTTTTTTCTGCGAAACATTAAGAATTGCTCAATTATCAAAATTTATCAGTAATAAAAAAAACTGCTAAATATGTTAAAGTAATTAAAAAGTGTTAATTAAACTTAATCTTGTGTTGCAAATTTTATAAATTCGATATCATTTGGAATTTCTTTTCTATCTTTTTATTTGGAATTTGGAATTATTATAACTTGGAAATTTTTTTGAAACTTGTAATTGTTTTTAATTGATGTCATTTTGTGGTTTTTTTAAATATATTTATTTGATTATATTTTTTCTATATTTTTTTCTGATTTTCCTGATTTTTCTTTTTAATCGCTTGATTAATTGTACCAAATACTAACATTGTTTCAGTCACTTGGTACGTAACCCGTTCGTCTGCGACTGCAATCTCCGCTGGCTAAAAGAATTTCTGGCCGCCAATCCGCTCCTCGACCAGACCGTGCCCCGCTGCGAGGGCGGCCCGATGCGTTTGGATCGGCAGCGTATTGACCGTGTCTCACCCGAGAAGTTCAAGTGCAAAGACGGCGAATACACCAAAACCGAGCCCTTCGCTTCCGGTGCGTGTGTCATCGGGACGGATGTCTCGCAGCGGTCGCTGTGTCCGGAAGAGTGCTCCTGTGTGGGAACACTGGTCAATTGTTCAGCCCGGAAACTGGAACAGATTCCGCGACGACTGCCAAAGTTCACTACACAATTGTATGAAAAGAAACGACAATATGTCAAATATGGGCAATTGGTTACTGTTTTGTAGACTGCTGAACGATAATCGAATCAGTAGACTGGAACGACTGGAAACGTTTAAAGGAGTGCAACAGTTGTTTAGAATGTACGCGGTTTCTGCGGTGGATCCTGCCTGTCAAAACGCTAACATTTCGTGTTTTCTTTAGAGATTTGTCCAACAATATGATTTCATCCATTACGGAGAATGCGTTCGAAGGAGCAACATCACTTGTCGATCTGTAAGCCAAACAAGCAGTCCTAAATTATAAGAGTTTTAAAATACTAATTTCTCGGCTGAGATAGCGTGGCAAAGAATATGCATAGTCTTACAAAGTATTCTGTGCTGTTGTATGATTATGTGACGCATTAAGAGCCGAAATCTGCTACTTGTAACTTACTGACTTTATCTTGGTTCTTTGCGGCAAGCTGCGTCTGTCAAAACAGATCTCCTCTAATGATTTGTTATGTTATTATTGGTCCTCAAACACAAGTGCAACAGAACCCCCAACTTGTTTCTGTTTTATTTCCAGAAACTTGGCAAGTAACGACCTACGTCATCTGAACGCCTCCATGTTCTCTGGTCAGTTGGAAAATCTCCGCAGCCTGTCGTTCTACGACAACCAGATAACCTGCATCAGCAGTGGTACCTTCGACATGCTGCCCCAGTTGCACAGCCTGTATGCATTCATCACACCCCGCACACACATGCAGCTGTCGCTTTAACAGACGCTTCTTGTAGGAACCTATTAAACAACCCATTACACTGCAACTGCCATCTGAGCTGGTTCCCCGAGTGGCTACACCAGAAGAAGGATGCGGCGTTCCAGCTGATGGGACGGCCACGGTGTGCCACGCCCTTGGGGGTGAAGGACACACCCATACAGGTATGAACGGTGAAGTGAAGTGTGAACGATTTCATTGGTTGAAAAGTGAACTTCTGTTCTGGTTGGGTTTGAGAGAATTATTGTTTGCAAGATCAGAATATTTGAATTTTGGTTGTCTTATCTTACATACAGGATCTCGTGGGGAAGGAGCTGCGGTGTACCGAAGAGGATGTAGTCTGCGCGGCGGGCGTATATGGCGAACGGCCGGTGCAGTGTCCTGAAAAGTGCACTTGCAGTGGGACGGTGGTGCGGTGTTCGAGGCAGAAACTGAAGGCGGTGCCTAAAGGAATTCCGTTGCGGACTACTGAATTGTAAGTCTGACCAAAAACACAACTTTTTAAGTTTTCTGTGTTAAAGTTTTGTGTAAAGCTTAAGGGCAAGTTCCCAGTGGTTGGGTCGATTTGCGGCAGAATTTGCTGCATCAACACGACACAATTTTAAACTGCCTAATCAACATCACTAGATGCAGAAATGAATGCTTTAAAACCTACCCGGATCAGTTAATTTTTAATTATTGAACTTCAGTTACAACATCACTTTAAAGTCAAAAATTTGAAGTTGAATTATTGCGACATTCGCTAAAGCAAAAAATTTTACTGACACGCTATCATGTCCGTAATGTTAAGACAACCTTATCGCACATA
>JAQGAU010003433.1:0-13241 GCA_034698045.1 Paramacrobiotus richtersi
AGAAGTAAACCAAGAAGTAACCCCAGAAGTAAACTATGAGGTAAACCAAGAAGTAAACCCAGAAGTGAACCCACAAGTAAGACTAGAAGCAAGCCCAGAAGTAACCAAGAAGTAAACCCAGAAGCGAACCCAGAAGCGAACCCAGAAGCGAACCCAGAAGTAAACCAAGAAGTAACCCCAGAAGTAAACTATGAGGTAAACCAAGAAGTAAACCCAGAAGTGAACCCACAAGTAAGACTAGAAGCAAGCCCAGAAGTAACCAAGAAGTAAACCCAGAAGCGAACCCAGAAGCGAACCCAGAAGCGAACCCAGAAGTAAACCAAGAAGTAAACCAAGAAGTAACCCCAGAAGTAAACTATGAGGTAAACCAAGAGGTAAACCCTGAAGTGAACCCACAAGTAAGACTAGAAGCAAGCCCAGAACTCAGAAGTAACCAAGAAGTAACCCAAGAGGTAAACCAAGAAGTAAACCAAGAAGTCCGCCCGGAAGTAAACCAAGAAGTTGGCCGAGAAGTAAACCCAGAAGTAAACCAAGAAGTAGACGAAGAAATAACCCAGAAGTAAACAAAAACGTAAATGAAGTAAGCCAAGAAGTAACCAAGAAGTAAACCAAGAAGTAAACCAACAAGTGAACAAGTGCAAGTAGCAACAAGTAACAACAAGTAACCGAGTAAACAAGTAACATCCATTAAACCAACAAGTAGATCTACTTGTTAACAAGTAAAACAAGAAGTAAATCAAGAAGTAAACCAAGAAGTAAACCTAGAAATGAACCAGGCAGTAAACTAAGAATTCAAGCAAAGAAGTGAACTAACAACTGTAAGAACTTAAACTAATAATGCAAAGAAGGAACTGCTGTACCACGAAATCAGGTTAGGAAGTTAAATTGAGAAGCCAAATTAAGAAGCTACGAATAGGTAGGAAATAAACAGCGAACTAAGAGGCATACTAAAAAGTAAAGTTTTGGTTTAGCCTATTGGGATCTCTCGCGCGGAGGTGTTTTTTTAAGTCTTCAGAGCGTGGGAGAAGCTCTCTCTCTCTCTTTCTCTCTCTCTCTCTCTCTCTCTCTCTCTCTCTCTCTCTCTCGTGCACTCAATAAACAACGGTAAATGTCTTTTACCGAAACAATAACGAGGATGGCCATAATCTTCTGTTTTCCAGCGATTTTTACAAATTGCCGATCGGTGTATGTGCAAATTCTTTAACTTTGCGGTCTACGGCGATCCTTAATGGGCATTTATTTGTAGTGGTCTTACCAGTGGCAATGTTGTCCCAGTTAATAAATACGTAGTTGTCACGATCAGTACGCTGAACTTCGTGATAAAATCCCAAAGTGTGCAGTATCTCATGCTGGATATTGACGTTATTTGTGAGGCAATGTGCTCCCAGCAGTACGAACTGTTTGCCCCCTTTTCGCCCGACCACCGAAGTGCACCTGCAGATTAGCAACAAGTTAACAACATTGCCGTTTCTTGCGTTACGGCTCTTAGGAGCAGTAGTCTGATTGTAAGTGTATCTACGCGACGGATTTTTTAAGCTCCACGTAGTCCTTTTGCACTGTTCTATCCACAAATTTCACGCAATGTCCTGTTTGCTGCATGATCATCGCCATTGCTTTGAGGACTACGTCGCGTTCAGCGGAACCTGTTCAAAACACGTAGTGCATAGTTATGCCAGTAGACGCACCCATCAAAAACCGTAAGGTACAATGACCGCGCTAATAAATAACGGCCCCACACTAGCAGGAAACTGCAACCGCTACATCACTCACCGAAACCTTTGGAGAGCTGGTAAGGAACGGTACGGTTAGGCCACAAAACATCGTCGTCTATTACGGCATTTGCGTTGAAAGACAGCGGTGTCTGCAAAGCATAGGGCACCAAACATGTAGAAGTACAGTTATAAAAGAGACCATCAAACTGATACCATACACTCGCCTGGTACGAGTATGTCAGTATGACGTGCTTTTACTGTAAGAGAACGCAGTTCTCAGCTCTGCCGTTTTTTTATGTAAGGGATGTTTACCGTGACCCGGGCAATTTAACGAGCCGTAAGCAGAATTTCACCAAAGTTTTACTTCGGCTTCGCAGTTCGCAGATATTAATTTTATTATTAGACCAAACAAAAACCAACGTTCTTTTGAAACCTGCTTTCTAGCTTTTTCATGATACCTAAATCTGCACATTTTGCTGTTACCTGGAAAACAACCACACTCAGTAGTGTAAAGCGTAATGGATCCATTACGAAGTCTTCACCATAAATCAGTCAAATAACTTACTAACAAGAAACCCGAGAATGTTCGGCATTAAACCGGTCGTATGCTTCCTCACAATTGTCAGTCTTCCGTGTTAGTCGAATTAGCAAGCGACTGCTTAACCTTTCGATATCTGAGTATCTCCGTATCGGTGCATTCGCTATTGATCGTCTTAAGACTTCATCTCTGACTCCAGACGTTGTCCATTTCTTGAAGCAAAAATTATGCTGCCTACGGCGATGTGACATCATGTGAGTGCACAGCCATGACGTTATCTCCATACCGGGCGAATGGAACTTTTTTTTTGCCACTTTGCAGAAAGATTTTTCGATTAATTGCAGTAGATTTTTAGCAAAACGTTGGTATTCCCGATTCAAGAAGTGTTCATGCCATCAACCCAGACTTTACCTAACTGCAGTATTACTGACACTCGTACCTTATCATTAGTAAAGGTACGAGTAGTTAACAGTATCTCGCAACTGCTGTGTACAACAAGGACACGAGCCTTTTCTTAAGTAGATATAACGTGACCGGTAAGTATTAACGATTGTAAGTATTGATGATAAAACACTACGAATGCTGGAGCCCGACCGAGGCTGCCGCTTGTAAATATATTCCCGCGGCGTATGGGAATAACTTGATAAGATTCTGATGCTCTTATTCTCATGCTAGGTCAGTGATCTCATAATGATATCATACTGATTCATATCACATCATCGTAACATGAACATTTAAAAACAACCGCCCAATACCTTTTGTTCGTTAATATCAGTACGGTTACACGAGTAAGCTTTCAAACCGTGGGAGAAAACTTGAGGCGATCGTCCTTAAGTTTCAGTATGTTTTGGGAAGAATGTTGCGTGGACGCAGTCAGAATCGCAAGTTTCTGCATATTGTCATAAGTATTGGTGAAACCACAACACCCGCGCACCTTTATATCTCGAAATAGTCTCCGTTATGATTTATATAGCTACCTCCAGTAGCTTTAGACATGCCGTTCCAAGTTGAACAACTTTCGTATACCAGGCCCAACTATCACTGACACAAAGACCGTAAACCGACATTCGTGTCGAAAAACAGGACAATGTGCGTGTGTTGTGCAATGAAAAACAGGAAAACTTCTTTAATGTTAACTTTATGTGAATTTAGAGTCTTTTCTTGAAAACTTACTGATCTTTAAATTCGCCAAAGGGATTTCCAGCAGACGGATGTACTTCCTAATTCTGCACAGATCTCGCGGAACACAGGTTTGCAGGTAACGCTTGACGCCGATGGAAGGAACGCATATTAATTGCAATTTGTAAACGGCTTTTTCTTGCGCATGGCTCTCTTGGATAAGCGAACATTTCAGTAGAGTGTTAATCTTCCGGTGATACCGGCCCAAGCAACAAGTGATAAAGCAACGGGAAGTGCTGTTGCTAAATCAATTTGTCAGGTTATGGTTGCCGGTCGTGGAATTCGCCGTTTGTATGTTACTAAAGGAAATGCCAGCAGGCTTGTGTGGATTGTAGCCGCCCACGGAAAAGTAACTAGCTGCGCTGGTGTCGTGCGAATTCGAGTGATGTAAATGATGAAAACGATTACGTGACGGTCTTCTTGACTATCAGTAAGAAAGAACGATTCAACCACCTTGATTTTCGATCGCCATCGTGCAAACGACAGCCTCGAGCAAACACGGACCGAAATTCCAATTACTTCATAATTATTAATAATGACACAAAATTAACGAAGTACGGACAATAAACGTGGTAAACAGGTTCCCGTCTCGTGTCGATGTGCACAATATAAGTCTGTATCTGTGGCTGCTTTTGCGGCTTGATTCGCTTTCGCATACGAATGAGCCGCTCCATGCTCTTGTTTTCCATTCTCCTGTGCGAGCAATGGCCTGTGCCGTTTTTATTAGCTGCCACTTTACCAGAGGGTGAGCTACATGTTCGTATTTAATCGTCGCATTGTATACAGATCCACGATTGTGCAGTGCTGATCTTATAAAGCATAACTTCAAGATAACATGTTCCGCGCATGTTCCAGATTGGCAAGACATCGTGGACCCGGTTACCCTACAGATAGTTCTACAGGACACCGACCAGTCTCGCGATAGCACATCTCGATTTCCGCAAGGTGTGTGTGACCCCTAGTAGGAACACAATACTCGATGCATCATTCGTGACAGTAACATATCCGCAGCATAATAATAAGTGCATGTGTTCAAGATTCAAAGGAACTGGAGAATGTCACCTTTGCCGGCGAGCCATTTCCCACGTTTTCCAACGAACCAATGACAACTGAACAATGTGCCGCACAGTACACCACGAGCTGCAGGTCGTTTGGTTACTGTCCGAACTTCAAAGGGCTGGAGATTATCTGCAAGAATGTACCGGTTATGGATGATATTTCCCGTATTACGCTGGCAATGTCCACACCACCTCTGCGCGCAGTCCGAGCTGTTGTTGATGATGGACCACTAGTTAAGTTTTCCAATTTCGAGCCCATTCGTAAACAAGTGATCGCCTTGACACTGGTAGGCTGTGTAGACGAGATGGGAACGTCTCGACTCCTGGAACTCCGTTTCATTCACTTATTGGAATTTCAGCTGAAAATATGCACATATGTGGTGATCAAAAAGGAACATTTCAAGTACTCACAAAAGCTAAAAATGCTTATACTCAGATATACAACCATCACCACGCTGGAGTTTGGAGCGTTTTCGGATCTTCCGGATCTGCGCTTATTTGCTCCAGAAAATGCACTAAACAGATATGGAGAGATTCCAGAGGTGCATCGTGAATATTCGAACAGAATACACTGCAGCGGTGACTTTGCCTGGTTTCGCCGGTGGTGGAACGGGAATCCTAAGCTACTACGAAAGGCCGAAGAAGGAGCAATATACCGGATTCCCGGTTCGTTTAACAGCACAGCATACACCCAGGAAGAAGTATTTTTACCGATTGATTGTTCCGAGCCATTCCCACGGAACACGTCTGCAATCCGATTTAACTCCTCCCAAATGACCTTTTCCTTGAATGACCAGTGATCTAATTACTGCAAGAATCGCAAACAAAATTTACGTGTGCCTAAATGTTGCGAACTGCTTTGTAAGTGTTAATCTCCTAATAATCCAGAGCAGATTTAACCAATTGGAAACCGTTCTGTGCACCGTGTACGAAATATGCGTCAGGATGTACAGTCTGCAACTGCCAAAACCTGTCTGTTTACTATGGCGGAAAACTGCGAAACTGATGCGGAATCCTGTGCCTCCAGTACTTTTTAAAATCGAACAGAGATGAATCCGCTTATGATAACCGCCAAAATACAGGCAGCCAGATTTCATATACAGTATGCGCAGCTTCGTGCTAAAACAGGTAGCAGTATGAATTACTATGTTTGGAGACAAACAATCACTAGGTAAATCACTGACAATCACTAGGTAAAACTACGCATTCATTTCAGCGCTCTTTTCAGAATTAGGACTGCACCATCGTATACGTATGTACTTTCTGTTTGGTCTCGTAAGAATATACATGGATTAGTCGAACAATAAGTCAAAATCCTCAACTAATTAACAAAATCACCAAGATAACAAACAAGCATATTCCCAGTTAAGCTTACTGGATTAGACCGTATAATACACACCGCAGTCTGTATATGCATGTTAAAGCCAATTTACGTAACGCTCTCACACAATTCCCCTTGCAACAACAATCTGCACGTTGTTCCCGTTTGTCTGGTGAACAGCGTTCCTGTTTGACTGTAGCTGTGTTGAACAGAGAGACGCATGTTGATTTCCAGTGTTTTTCGCACCTGGAGGTCTCTGAATTAAATAGTGCCAAAATTCGAGTGGCACATGTCGCTCAAGATAAGAATCGTTTAATCGGCATTTATTGATTGTGCTCATCGTGAACTAGTGATCGTAAGTTTTGGATTCATGATCAGTCATTCAAAGTGTCTCGATCATACAAAAGAAACCAGAATTCCTGATCACGAAGTCTTATCAGGCATAGGATATTGTAACTGGAAAAAACACCGCCCAAGTGACCAAACCACTGATCCCAAGACAATGCAGATTTACAAACCGGTGTAATTATTTAAGTAATTGAATTGCATAGCTGTCGCTATTAGAGCAAACAGTTACTCTGCGGAAATTTTTTTAATGCATGAGCAGTGTAAACACAACGTCAGAAGATTGCTTGCAAACTGCAATCTTAAAATATCAGTTGATTGTCTTGTAAAACAACTGAGAAAATCAAGGGCAAAGATAAAAGAGCAAATAAAGTTAACGTTATTAATCACGAAGCAGCAGTACTCTGCTAAATACGCTTGGTGTGCCGGTTCAAACGGTACACTCTACGTTAATTAACAGGAAACCCGTTATGAACACACTCACGCTCGTCGAAGATTGGCTAGTACAGAGAGCGTACACGCCAAGTTGAAACACTTTTTTCAGCTTCCTACAGACAACCAGCCGTTGAATATTTTCACCTCTCTGTATATCTTGCTTTGCATCGTTGTATTATCGGTAATACTCATCCAGTTTTGACCAAAGTAGAAAACGGCTGTACATACCCGCATGGTTATCGTACCGATAATCGGTGCATTGTAGTCCACAAGTCAGGGCAGTGCAAGCAGGGGGAATCGAAATGTGACCTTTTTATCGAAGACAGGAAACCACTGTCTTATTAGTGCGCAATGACGTCTGTGCGCACAGTCGTGTGTCAGTGTTAATATAATGAAGAGAAAACAAAAACGCAAAGTATCCGTAAGTGGTACTGTATTTCGAAAACGGAATCTGCATCTGCTCGAAATATTGGTAAAGGTGATCGGAACATAACTGCTCAGAATCCAGAAGACCAGAACGAAGTTGTACAAAAATACGCAACCGTAGGACGGATCAATTAATTCCAGGCACATTAAAGACAGCAAAAGATATATGTCGCTGACTCGCTCAAGAGAGATTGTTATCTCCGCAGCCCTCATTAACTGCAAATTCGTTCCAGAAACGCACAGCACGTCATGTCTAGATCAAATTGTACGACAATGAAAAAGGTGCTATCATCCACGTGAGATATTAAAACACTTGCACGTACGGCCAATTAGCTCGCGACGGCGGTTTGGTTGCGTTATCACTGTATTGGTTATGGCGTTGGTTGCTATTGAAAAGAGAAGATAGTCAAGACACTATACCTCAGTCAAGAACATTCCGAAAAGTATTCAGCACGTCGTTGCCTACCTTTTATATGTTATCACTTGCTAGCACCACATCCAACCATGTGTTAACACTCGACGTCTCGGAAGTTTTTGGACTGTCGTCTAATAATCTAATTTGCAAACTCGACGCACACTGTAAATGCAGCATGACGGTGATCCTTTTGTGCAAGACGAAGCGTTTGGCTCTAGTGGTCAATACCGGTACAACTACAACGATCACATCGCGAAAGGGGCCTTTGGGACTGTATTCTAGGCAACCATTACAACCCGCGGGGATTATGATGGAGCCGAACACGTTGCAGTCAAAGCTATTCATCTAGACAGACAATCAGAGTTATTGACCGACTGCAAGAAACGGACCGGACTACGTCGAAGGCTACAAGACCTGCTCGAGTTCAACCACGATCATCTCGTTGCATACCATAAAGTGACGATTTCTAAGGGATCGTTGGGAGGAGTATCCATCGAGCTGATGATGGACTATCATACTGGTGTGGTAAATTCTTTTGTGAAGCCATCTTTTATGGAATATTCTCTGGACATGAATTGTCTGTTGCAGGTAAGGATTTATGTAGACTGATACGAAATTAGCGGCAACGAGGAGCATTGACGAGTGAAGCTGACAATGAGGCTGTATCGTATACTATACAAATTGCAGAAGGGCTCCAGTTTTTGCATGATAGACAGATCATTCACTGAGATTTGAAACCAAGTAACATTCTCACCACGTACTCCCAGAATGGTGATCGAAAATTAGCAATCTGTCATTTGGACGACATAGTCCAAATGGAGCGGGATGCCACTTGTTCACAGGATATTACTCATCTCCGTGGCACAGTGCGCTATATGTCGCCAGAGATGCTCAAGAGATTTGCTGCGCTGGAGCGTGAAACGCCCGGGCGAAAAACCGACATCTGGAGCTTGGGATGCATTATGCTTGAATTGGCTGACTGTGTCGTAGGTAATGATCAGAAATGGCTTCACAAAGAGCACAAGAAAATTGAAGTCGGTAACAACAAAGTTAATGACGAAAAGTTCATTCTGTTGATTGTCGGCGGGTATGTTCCGTTGGCCATTCAAACCATTCCATCGTACATAGCGACCAATGTGCAACAGTGTGTACATACAAAAAGCGCAGAAAGGATTTCTGCGAGGGCACTGATTCAACAGCTGCAATCAAAGGAATTCGTTATAATCTTTCACAGCGTATTTCGAAGAGCTTACGGCTATTTGTTTGACCATATTCTTGGACATATTTACGGTTGCTTGTTTGATCCTTCAACGGAAAGAATGACGGAATTGCGCATACCTGTAAACTGGCGGAACAGAATGTTGGAATTTCTGGTTATGGGCCGTAGTTTAATATTCCAGGCCGTAAATTCTCGCCTTCAGTATGAAACAATCGTGTGGGATGTAGCAAAACAAACCTGTCAGGCAGTTGTGTTTCCTGGATCGTCAGAGAGAATGGTCTGTCCCTTAGCTGTTATGGAGAAAATATACTTTTGGAATGCGGACGGTGTTTTTAAACTGTTGGATTTTCAAGACAAAACAATTACTGCTCTGCAATCACCACCCTATCCAACGCCAAAACGGTAACTCCTGCCAAACTTTTTTACTGTGTTATCAGTTCTTATCGTAGACCTTTGCGATGAAAAGAGTTTCGCTCTATGCTTTGTAGGAAACAAAAGATTATCGGCGGAGTACAACATGGCAACCGAATCATATACATCGGACAGGACCTAGTTCAACGCCCTAAGAAGCTTAAACATTCGCCGGTATGGGTCAAGTGTTTTGATACGACTACGGGCAAATGGGACTCTTTACCGGATCTACCTGATCGACGAGCTTACTTCGCTATGGTCGTGTTGCGGGACACAGTTTACGTGCTGGGCGGCGGCGACCCTTCCCGTCCCATCACGCCTATCAATTTTTTTCGATCATGTCTGCGCTTAGATCTGAGTTCACCGAATGGTCGATGGGAAAACATACGCGAGCTTTTGAAGGCGAGAGCTATCATTGTGCGTTCGTTTCAGACGGCCTAATTTATGTTGTTGGCGGCTGCGGTGACTTGAATACTCTAAGTGGTGCCCACCGTGTCTGCATGGACACCCACCGAGCATGCATGGAAGTTTACGATGCAGAGTGCGACTTATGGTCCAGTGTTTTCGTGACAGGAAACGTGGGGACTTTTGATTATGAAATCTATGACACTGGCATTTTCCGCGCAGTAAATATAGCTCTTAGTGGGCCGGTTTTAGGTGTACCCCAATGATTTTGGCGCTAATTTGACTTTCCTCAACAACATTTTGTAACTCTGCAGTATACGTGAATTTCTTTTCCGATACACACCTTTCTTCACTACATAGTCACATAACTCACGTATGTATGTACTCGTACGTACACCGTTACTTAACTATGGTTACATGTACCACTACATAGCGCTTACCAATTTGTGACGCTTTAAAAAACGCTCTTGATCTTGTTTTTCATTTGGCCGCATTCGGCGTTCCGACACTTAAAGATCCAAGCAACAATCGGCGTTGTCCCAAAGTCAGCGCAGTGCAACAGAGGAATGTGACCTTTTAGCATAGACAGGAAATCACTGCTTATCTTAAAGCGCAAGTGTGTCATTGTTTAAATATTGAGCAATAAAAAGCGGATTACTGTATATCGTCCTTCGAAATTGGAATGCCGCCTACATGTGCTCGAAGTGTTGGTCAGACTGGTCGAAATACAGAAGACAGAAGATCAGAACGAAGCTTTACAAAAATACGCAGCCGTAGGACACATCAGCATCAATGGCCAGTTAATTCACGCACATGAAAAACAACAAACATAACATGCCGGTCAACAGGCCGCTCAATTGTTATCGCCGTGACCCTCATTGCCGGACTTTCGCTCCAGAAACGCACAACGCGTCATGTCTAGATCAAATTGTACGACGTAGCCGGGGCCGATTGTTACTTGGAACTGTAAGTGTTGGAACGCCGAAAAACATACAAGTAGCGAAGAACCAACCGGATAAATCCAATGTACGAAGCAAGTTTGTCGTATTTCAGACGAACCTAGGGATTGTTTAATAATACCAGTCATGGATCGGATGATGCTGGCACATGTCGCTCAAGGTGGAAACCGTTCAATCGGCATTTATCAATTGTATTCACCATGAATCAATGATCGTAAATGTTCAATTCAGGATCATTCATCCAATCAGCCCCACGAACGGATTTTGCCGCTTAATTCGCAACTGATTCACAATCACGGGCATGTTTCTACATTAATTTGTGATGAAGGTTTTGGATTTGACAACCGATGAGGAACGCCGTTACGTCCAGCATGACATCCGTATCTGTAAACTTCGCGCCACTATATTTCGCATACAAAAGGATAAGAGTCAAAGGCGCACGTGCCGCTCTTCATACACACCGGACATCAACGACGTACCTCGCCCGCTTCGTAAAAACTGTTAGTAATGTCCCCTTCCAGCTTGTTGGTATCATAGCGTGACTGATCGGTGTGCTGTCGAGCTAGGGTCTGCGGACTGACGGAGTCTTGCCAATCTGAAAAATGCCGAGGCAAATCACTTCAAAGTTATGTTCTAAAGATCAACAGTGCGGAACATTATATACGGACACCGGAACACGTAAGGTTACCCTCTGGTAAGGTAGCAGCTAGTAAAAACGGCACAGGACATTGCTCGCACAGGAGAATGGAAAACAAGAGCATAAAGCGGCTCATTGCTATCCGAAAGCAAGCAGTACTGATAAATAAAGCCGCAACAGCAGGTACAGCTTGAGACTTAGGCATAGTAGCAGAATTTTGGGTTATTTGGCATAAGACCGGTTGTAGGGTGTTACCAAAGAAAAGCAGTTCAAACAAAAGAACTTGTCGAATCTTCAGACTTGTACTGGGCAATACTACAAGGATCGGGAACCTGTTTACCACATTGCCATTCTCCGTACGTACTGCGCTGATTTGTCATAAATAGCAAATGTGAAGTAATCATACTTTCGGTGGCCATGGTTTTGCCCGAAGCTGTCGTTTGCACATGACGATGGAAACTATGGTGTTTTAGGCGTTGCTTCTCAAATCACCAAGTAATCGTTAACATGTACAGCTAGTGGAACGACATTGTATCTGAATCCAGTGTTCGTCTCGATATTTGTCAACTGCAAAACTGTCCACAAACATCGCATTTAGACAAGAATGCCCGTTCTAGTCAGCCAGGAATGCGACGGAAAGTACGTAGTTGAGTCTTCCAAGTATGCACCTCATGATGCACAAATGTACTTGCTCTGCGTTCAAACATACGAAAGTTTAAAACTTATCTTTACCTCCAGTACTGTTAAATCACAGGCGACATGAATCGGCGTACTGTACTTACGTATACGAGTATACTGTACGTAAGATTAACTTGATCATTCGTTTGTTCATTCGATCATTGCTAACCTATTCAGCAGTATATTAAACTAATCACATTGTTTGGGACAATACATAAGTAAAGATCTGCATTCGTTTCTGCGCCTTTTTGCAGAACAAGGATATATATCGTTTGCGTTTTCTGTTCATCTGCCTCTTTCTCGTGCAAATGCACATGGGATCAGTATAACAATAAGTCAAAAATCCTCGACTGATTAGCAAAATCTCCAATATAACAAACAAGCATACTCCCAGTTAAGCTTATTGGATTAGCCCGTATAATACACACCGCAGTCTGTGTATACATTTGTACGTGTTAAAGCCACTTTACGTAACGCTCTCACACAATTCCCCCTTATAACAACAATCTGCACGTTGTTCCCGTTTGGGCCTGTGAACCAGCGATTCCTGTGTTTGACTGTTGCTGTGTGCTGAATGGAGGAACGCATGTGGATTACAAACCATGTCAGGGCTATATGGATGCCTACCATCTAGGCACTTTGTCAACCGGAACGGCTCGATATCGACGCTCCAGGTTACAAACCCGGTTTTTTCAGACGGAGAAGGTTTTGTGAGGTTTTTAGTGGGGTTTTCAGCAGACCCACCGTTACAGTTTGTGACACATAAACTAAAATATAATTTTACCGTTTATCCAGATCATACAGAAAGCTCTACAGACAGTTGTTTAAAATGAAACACATTGGACACTACTTCAGCATAAGCAAAAAAATGTGCATGGAGTCCAGTTGCTAATGTACAGAGTACAGGACAAATTCACGATACAAGTAAGTACAAGAATAGTGTTCCATTCAGGGATGAAAAAAATGACTATACTGTGCCATAAAATGAGAGCTATCGGGCAGTAGATTTCATGACTTATATCTTCAATCGATACATGTTGAAACTTTACGTATTAGCACGGGATACGGGTTACGTTCAAGTGGTGTACATAACGAGAAACTCTTCATCATTCTCTAGGTACGCTGTAGAAGCAGTTGCTCAAGTCTGTTAAGTTATTTGAACGACTTAGCTGACTTTACGGATTCTAGGCAAAGAAATCACATAAATTCAGTTTATAATCTCTGCGATTCTTTAAACATAATTTTAGAAACCCGATCATCTGCCAAAAGGTCACCGGGCGTCTGTACCCATCGGCAGTTAATTACAGACGGTGAGGACGCTCCCTTGTCTCTTCCCGGGCCAATTTACTCTCTCCGGTCGTTTTCCTTGTGATGGATAAACAGCGAGGACGTTAAGGAAATGTGATGCGACGGACCAGCCTTGTTGGAGAGGCTAGTTAAATCAACTTGTTGACCCAAGGTTAATGAACACGGCCGGGATCGGTTTACTAAAACGACGCCACA
>JAQGAU010003434.1:0-13234 GCA_034698045.1 Paramacrobiotus richtersi
CTCTGAGTCACATGGCAGGGTGGCGCGTTGCACCACGCGGTGACTCAGGCGGCGCACAGCACAACGCGGTCCTCGTAGAGATGTACATACATTTCGGCCAATCATATTTCGAAAATCGAACGCACCGTAACTACGCGGCAATAATTTGCTGCACGAAGCTGCCGCACGCGCCGGGTGAAATATATTACTGCTGGAAATTTGTATTACTGAATCAAATATAATACTGCCATACGGAGCGATCGCCATGTCGTATTCGAAAAATTAAAGCTTGAAATCTTTCTAGAATTCGCTAGAACACGTTTGTAGAAAATCAACACGCGATGGACCCCCGGCGCCGTTTTAGGCGATTTTAGAGCATTAGGCAAAAATTATACGTAGAGTAGCGAATGAGGAGACCTTTTCCGACCAAAATGGGAGAAGGGAGAGTATAAGTTACAAGTCCCACCTCGGCCTAGCCTCGGTGTGAACACGTAGAGCCGCGTTTCGTCAGCGAGCTTGCTGTTTCAGAGAGGCTGTGCATTATTCTGCTGCACCAACAGAAAGTATTTCGTTTAGAAAAAAATTTTTACGAGCGAATATGCAACACACTTTTCGACCGAAGCGAACCAAAGGTCCTCTACATTCAGTGAAAATGGTGGATTGTTAGTCCCGTCGGTCACGATACCGAAATTATTTTGCACTAACGCAGTAGTAGTATCCGTGTCCTTAATATTCAGTGAAATTAAATATTTGATCCGTCCATCGGGTACGGCACGGGTAGAATTTCGCAAAAAATAGTAGTAGAGTGCGTGTCCTCTACATTCATGAAACTGTATTTTGTCCCGTCCCGTCGGTCACGGTACCGGAAGTACTGCGCAGTAACGCATCAGAACTTGGCACGTTCTCTGTGCGCAACAAATATGGGTGGTTTCTTGTTCGAACCGTCGGTCACGGTAACGGAAGTATTGCGTAATAACACAGCAGTAGAGGCCGTGTCCTCTGTATTTAGTAAAACTGTATATTTTGTCCCGTTTCGTCGGTTATGATAACGGATGTATTGCGCATTAACACTGCAGTAGAGTGCGCGTCCTCGTTATTCAATGAAACTGGATGTATTGTCCCGTACCGTAGGTCACGGTACTGGAAGTATTACACAATAACACAGTAGTAGAGGGCGAGTTCTCAATATTCAGAATATTTGGATACTTTGTCCTGTTCCGTCGGTCACGGCACCGGCAGTATTGCGCAACAACACAGTAGTAGAGTGCGAGTCCTCTATGTTCAAATAAACTGGATAATTTGTCCGTCCCTGCGGTCGCGTTACCGGAAATATTTCGCAATAACTCAGTAGTACAGTGCGAGTCCTCTATGTTCAATGAAACTGAATATTTTATCCCATCCCGTCGGTCACGGTACTGAAAGTACTGCGCAATGACATGGCAGTAATTGGCGCATTCTGTATGCTCAGGAAATATGAGTTTGTTGTTTGTCCCGTCGGTTACGGTACCAAACGTATGCGCAGCAGTAAAATAGTAGTGGGCGAGTGCCTCCTTACTGACATAATTATATGGATGTGTTACCGGTCCAATCGGTTACGGTACCGGAAGCGTTCAGAAAACAATTTTGTGAGCCATCCTATGGCTTCCGTCCAGCAGTGCCCGCAAACGTCGAGTGCGCTTAACTAGTAATGAAACCATGATAATTTACTAATGAAAGAAGTTTTTGTCCTAAAAACTGATTTCTCACTTTGCTTGCATCTCGCTAATTTTTTGGAAATTTGTTCGAAAACAGTAATCAACTGATCTGCATATCACAATTGTGGTGGCTCTGTTTAAATTTAACGACATTAAGATGAAAACTAACGGTTATAGCTGTACTCAAAAACAGTTGTCAACGTCACTTTTTGCGTTACTCTTGAACACGGAGGATCTCGATTCGCTTCGGTCGATTATATTACCACCGCATTACAGCACTGGTCTCCTGTGATGCTCCCGGTTCACACCTGTACATTTACGTTCACGCCTGTACCTGGAATGATTTACATACACTTCGGCCAATCTAGTTCGAAAATCGAACGTACCGTATCTACAGACGTGGCAATAATTTGCTGCTCGAAGCTGCCGCACGTGCCGGGTGAAATATACTACTGCAGCAAATATGATACTGCCATACGAAGCGATCGCTATGTCGTATTCGAAAAAACAAAGTTTAAAAAATTGTTAAAATTCGACAGAACACGTTTGCCAAAATTCAACCCGCGATGGTGTTGCACCGCCATTTTAGACATTTTTAGAGCTATAGGCAAAAATTGTACGTAGAGTAGCGAACGAGGAGTTCTCTTCCGACCAAAATGGGAGAAGGGAGAGTATAAGTTACAAGGCCCAGCTCGGCCTCCGGCCTCGCTGGGCACATGGAGAATTGTTCGGAGTTGGGCACGCGTGTGTCTAGTAAAATTGCCAGTATTTTTAAGCGTGGTCCTAATTTGAATAATATTTGAACTTAGAAAATTCATATTTAATGCTTTGAACATAACATAATTTGACCACAGCAATGTGAAATGTTTGTCCTGACACATTGTGGATCAACGGTGGCTACAACGGAAGTATTTGCCTCCAAAAGATAAGTAATTTGTTAACTGGTAGATTATATGCAAGTTAGAAATTTTTTGAAAATAATATTATATGCAAATTCCCAAATGCACCAAGACTCTCAGTGTCTCAACCTAAATTATGGGAAACATTTTCTGAGTCGACACTTAAAACACCGTCTTACATGTAACGTTAGGTGAGAATTGTGTTTTAAGGTTAGATATTTCTCCAGTTGAAGCTAACAAAAATAAACATTTTTTGTCAATAAACACTACCTAGTTATAAATTAAAATTATTGACAAATTAATTGTTACATTCGGAGTGCTGCGCTCTGGTGCGCTGCCCCGCACTTTTTAACAGTCGATTTTGTCAACTGCTCCTTGTTGCGCTTCCTTACGCAGCCGGTGATGCTGCAGACTTATGAGTTTCTTTCACTGAATGGCAAAAAGGAAAAACTCTCAAAATGATACAATCACCCAGTTGTAAATGCTCAGGAACTGAAAAACTAATACCATTGTTTGTCATGTGAACCCTTCCCGGAGGGGTCGCAAACGGTTGAGGCAACAGAGTATCACTAATACACTACATGACCAGTCGTCTCCATTGTGTTACTGCACGAGTTGCAGCCCCGCCGTACCATGTCGTCTTCGAACAACGAAAGTTCAAAGTTTTTTGAAACCGAGAAAAAATCTAATCGAATTATCCTGACATATCTGCGGCCCTTCTACAGTTTTTGTGTTTCTTGGCACTTTGAAAATTGTTTAGGGCTTGCAGAGTTTATTTGCGAGAAACGAAACGATGCGAGTTGGAAAATAAGCTAGTATACGCGCTCGATGAAAGGACACGAAACACTGCTTGTCCGTATACAGCATCCTACCTGGACCGGAATTTTTATGTGTGTGTGTAGGCAGAGTAGGAAAAGTCGACGCGCATCGTTTCAAATCTGTGTGTCATTTCATCGAGCGCGTACAGGACTGTATTTCGACTGAGGCCATACCATATGCCCTTTTTTTACGTGTCTCGTGATATGCGCCCATTTCCCCCAATGCTAAAGCACTGCGGGCATGGGTTGCTTATCTGACGTTCTCTAAAAAAGTAGCATATGCCGCAGCCTCAATCGAACCACTTCCAGCATACGCCCAACTCAGTTCAAAAATCGAACGCGCCATACGTACGTGCCAGTAATTCGCCACAAAAAACTGCCATACGCGCCGGCTGCACTGCGATTCTACTGGATGTGTAGCACTGCCATTGGAGCGATCGCCCTGTAGTCTTCAAAAAAAAAAATTTCAAAAACGTTTAAGAATTCAAACAAATTTTTACGTAAAAAACGAATACGCCTAATACACCCACGGCCTATTTAGGGACTTTTTGACTCGCGGCACGTTAAAATCTGTTCAGGGAGTACGAAGTTTACTTCGCAGAAAAAAACGAGGCGAGTTGGAGTATGAGTTACAAGCCCACCTCGGCCTACGGCCTCGGCGCGCACACGTCGAGCCGCACTTTGTCAGCGAGTTCGCTATTTCAAAACCCTGAGAAGGTATGATTTATAATTCTACTTCCCGAAAACAATGTATTACGTGCACAAAATTATTCATGGGGAAGTCCTTGTAGATGACGCGTCCTCTGTATTCAACTAAACTGGATATTTTGTCCGTCCCGTCCCGTCGGTCACGGTACCGGAAGTAATGCTCAATAACCGCGTTGTAGACCGCACGTCCTCAAAAGTCCCGGTAGAGAGCGCGTCCCAAAAGTTTTGCTAGATGGCGCATCCTCTACATTCACTGAAACTTTGCGTTCTGTCCGTCCCCTCGGTCATGGTACCGGAAGTGATTCTCAATAACACCGTAGCAGAGGTTTGTTCATGTTCTTAAAAGCCCTGGAGGTGCGTCCTCCATATTCAATGAAAATTGGATATATGAAACTCGTCACGTTGGTCACGGTACTGAAAGTAATGCTCAATAACACCGTATGAGAGGGCGCGTCCTCGAAAGTCCTGGTAGATGGCGCTTCCTCCATATTCAATGAAACTGAATATTTTGTTCGTCCCTTTGGTCACGGTACCGAAAGTAATGCTCGGTAACACCGTAGTAGAGGGCGCGTCCTCAAAAGTCCTGGTAGATGGCGCATCCTCCATATTCAGTAAAGCTGGATAGTTGGAAGTCCCGTTGGCCCCGGTACCGGTACCCCTGTACTGCGCAATGACACAGTAGTAGAGAGCGTGTGTTCTGTATTCGCGAAACTGGATATTCTGTCCCGTCTTGTCGGTTACGGTAGCGGTACCGGATTTATGCGCAGCATTACAATGATACTGGACGCGCCCTCTACACTAACATATATGGATTATCTGTCGGTCCAGTCCTCGAAGGTACTGGAGGTGTTCCGAAAAAAAATTTCGAGCCCTTTTCTCGGTTCGGGTTGCCAGTGCCCGCAAGAGCTAGTTCTGTACTGAAAAGATGCGGATGGAGTACGAACTAGTGGACCCGCGCGATGAAATGACACACAGACTAGTGTGTTCGGAAAAACGCGCGAATAATCCTACTCTGTGTCTACACGCACTTTTCACCCAGCCGGTCCCGGTAAGGTATTGTGAATTTGTGCGCGGACAGTCACGGTACGGCTGTATTGCGCAATAACACAGTTGTAAAGGGCGTGTCAGTATTTAAAGAAGCTGGTACTTGGTCCTGTCCCGTCGGTCACGGGACCGGAAGTATTGCTCACTCACACAGTAATATAGTGCGCGTCCTCATTATGCAATAAAACTGGAAAATTTTGCCCCGTCCCGTGGGTCACGGTACCGGAAGTATGCGCAATAATACAGTAGTGGAGGGCGAGTCCTCAATATGCAAAGAAACTGGTACTTTGTCTCGTCGATCACGGTACCGGAATTATTGCTCAATGACACAGTAACAGAGTGCGATTCCACAGTATTCCAAGAAAACAGATATTCTGTCCTGTCCCGCAGGTCACGGTACCAGAAGTACTGCGCAACAACACAGTAACAGAGTGCGAGTCCTTTATATTCAAAGAAACTGGATATTTTTTCCGTCCCTTCGGTCGGGTTACCGGGAATATTTCGCAGTAACACAGTATCACAGTGCGGGCCCTTTATATTTATTGAACCTGGATATTTCGTCCCCATTGGTCACGGTACTGGAAGTACTGCGCAATGACATGGCAGTAATTGGCGCGTTCTCTGTGCTCAACAAATATGGGTTTGTTGTTTGTCCCGTCGGTTACGATACCAAGAGTATGCGTAGCAGTACAATAGTAGTGGGCGAGTGCCTCCATACTGACATATATGGATTTGTTGCCGGTCGAATCGATTACGGTACCGGAAGCGTTTCAGAAGGAAAATAGTGAGCCCTCTTGTGGCTTCGGTCTAGCAGTGCCCGCAAACAGTGAGTGCGCTTAACCAGTAATGAAATCATGATAATAATATATTAACGCAAGAAGCTTTTGTCCTAAAAACTGATTTCTCCTTTTGCTTACATCTCGGTCATTTTTTGGAGATTTGCTTGAAAACAGTAATCAACTTATCTACATATCACAATTGTGATTCTGTTTAAATTTGACGACAGAATGATGTAAACTAACGTTAGCGCTGGGCTCAAAAACGGTTGTCAGCGTCCTTCTTTGCGTTACTCTTGAACATGGAGGACCCCGAAACGCTTTGGTCGATTGTAACGGGTGGCGCTAATTTTTTGACCCTCTACGCGAAGCCGCATAGCTCCCGCCCGCGGAATGTCATTGCGATCGTTCATTGGTTTTTCGTAAGGCACACTACTGTGCTGTATGATTACGGTACAAAGCTGGTTTATAAATGCACAGTCACAGGTTGGAAATATTTTTTACCGAATTTGTCCAGAATGAGATCATGTCATTTGAACAAAATTCAAAAAACTTATTTGTTGGTTTTCTGCGCGGGGTGCATTCACGAACAGGCGTAAAATAACAGATGTATAATCGTTCGAAAGAGCATTTGTTTCTCTATCGAAACCTATAAAGATTTACGTCTAACAATGACAGACAACAACGTTGTTCTTGAAGAAATCAACTCTACTATTTTGAAATTCACGGGATGATCCCACTCTTGCTTGTTGAACTCACTGACTCCAATTGGTTGTCAGCGCCCCAGCCGTTTTAATTTTTTTTACCTTCTACATGGACTAGTCTCTCAAAGTTAATCACTTAAACAGTTTTTGTGTCGTCTGCACAACCGCGGTAATATTAGTTTCACAAACAGACAAAAAATCAAACGGCAAAGTTAATTATTTCCAGAAAAAGTGCAAAACATTTTAATTCATTTGCAAGTTTCCGTTCAGGAGTCTGTGTTCGAAGTATATCCACAACGGATCGCGGGCATTTCTGTCGTATAATCAAGAGAAAACAAGAACTTATTACATCGAGCGCGCCCGAAGCCCGGTGACCTTTCGTCTTAAGGGTAGGGGACATTCGAAAAATGCCTTACTTTGCCGTCGGGCTTTGTTTTTTTGCGAGGACTGAGGCTTAACTCAAACTAGTTGGCGGATTTTGAAGGCGACGAGTTGGCCTTTCAAACGAGTGGTCCTAGGACTGCATGCGATTAACGGGTCTCAAAATATTGGGCGCGGAAAACTGGGTCAAAAAATAAGCGCCACCCGTTACAGCCGAAAAAACAGAGAAACAGGAGAACCGGACGTACCTAAAAAACGCAGGTCATAAACAAAATGTATTGTTTCGCCAGTACCTGTGCGTGGTGCCTGATTTCGGAGAAACAGTGGACTAGTAACAACCACTCTCACTTCACGCAACTGAAAGTCTCTCTGAGCCTGCGCCATAATTATGTAAACAGAGCTTCTAAAAATATCGGAAAACGGTTAAAAGTTTCCGACTGCGAGTTTCAGCACACACTGGCGCCGTCACCTTAGAATGAATATGACTGAATTATGAGATTCTCAGACAGAAAAATTTAGTCCGATGGAGCAAATTCTGACGGGTAGGAATGTATGAATCTATAGCTGATAGTTACTTCAAAACGAATATTATAATAATTTAGAGAACTTTCCGTACACGTAGCACATGCGGTACATCAATAATTGCTCTACGTATTGCAACTATTCATATTTGGTTAACGAAGATCTGGCATGGGCTGTGGCGAAATTGCAGATTTGTTCATATCAGTAATGCGCTTAACTTAAAATTGTTAAGGATTGTCATGTGATTGTCACACTAATTCAGCTTGTAACTGTGCCTGACCCATTCATGGTCAAGTTGGAACGATATCTTATCCGAATCGAGATCAAAGACAGCTCCTGTTAAAACCAGTTTCGCTTTAAGAAATGTTTGGATTAATTTTCGCGCGGCTTAAGAATTTAAGATTTAAGCCACTTTAAGCCCGTGCATAAAAGCTCCAATTTCAAAACATTTAAGATCGCTAAACTGAACTGACTCTGTTAAAGTCGATATTAAAAGCAGTGTTGCGGCGCTTGCATGCTGCAAAACCTGCAAGTTTTCAAGTGCAAACCGCTACGTGTCTGGGTGGGGACTGATTTTTGGAAGGTAGAGTTAACAAATTATGAACAATCTGCAATCTTAATACATTAGGTGGCAAATAAGCAGGCATGAGTTTAGCATTATATTATATTTATAATATTAAAAAGATTATTTATAATATTATTATATTTATAGTATTACGGTATTACTATTAGTCTATTACTATTTCCTTAGTAATACTATTACCGGGCGCTGGTCCAGTAACAACATATGTTACCGCTGTTTATCAAAGCCGGTTTTGTCTGAATAAGCTGGCGTCTGCTCGACCTAATTCCAGTCTTTATCGCATAGATACCCTGGATCACGATAGTCAAAATTTTTGCCATGGTATAGAAGGAAGTTTTATTCATAATTGCAAAGCGCAAAGTGCTGCGTCACTCGCTACTACTAGCTACTACGTCGACGTACGAGAGATGTTTATGAGCTGATAATCTGCTGATTCAATGCTAGGCGGTCGTCTGGTATGCACCAACCGAACCGGTTTCAAAACCATTATATTAGTTTTGTGACTTTGTCCAGCCATTTTTGTCTGTCTGATCCCTCATCGGCTGCTCGACTTTTTCTGCATCTTTTTTCTCAGTAAAGGTGTGTTTCAAACTCAGAAAGTGCTGAGATCGAAGGTCCGTTTTATGATTGAAAATCACTGATAAATCGTGTTTTTAGTTGCCTTAATTATATGTTTTGTTCACAGATAGCCAATCGCGAAGAATGCCCCCAACAGAAAGCTCAGAAATGTACTTCGTGGGCGTCGAAGGCGGCGGGACTTCCTCGAACGCGGTCCTCCTCAACACCAAGGCAGAGGTTTTGGCGACGAGCAAGGGCGACACGACGAACATGTGGAACATCGGTATTCCGGCCACCTGTGCCAATATCGCGGGGATGGTGTCGGACTTGCGGAAACAGGCGGGTTTGCCAGACGGACAGAAGATTGCGGGCATCGGGCTCTGCTTGTCGGGTGCGGATGACGATACAGAGAATAAGAAACTGGTGGATTACCTTGACAAGGAGCATCATTTGGCCGAGCACTACGTTATCGAGGCGGATACAATCGGGTCTCTGGCCACGGCTCTTCCTGATTTGGCTGGGATCGTGCTGATTTCTGGTGAGGTTGTGCCTGAAAAAGTTTCTCAAAACTTCCTTAATCTATAGTTTGTACACTTTCGAAAGCTGTTATTTTCACTGATTTTGCTTTCGGATTTGCCTCTTTCTCTTTTCGGTTTTCATTCGAAATGTCAGACTTAAAACACCGTGTTTCTTGGCGCCGTTCGCCAATAGGAGAAAGTACCACAGTATACATGTAATCTAAAATGATTTTTATGCTTACAAAGCGGTATTTTGTGTTCGATTGATTCGTCGGGGCACTTATGTAAATAATTGTTCAAGATATCAGTGATATATACCAAATGCAAAGAAAGCAACGAGAAAGCCAGAGATAGCGCGACGCGCGCACTGTGGCAGGGATAGATAGTACGATATTAATTTTCGAAAATTCTCCTTGCATTCTTTCAAGTCATGTCGCGATGGATTTTTGTGAATTAAGATATCGAACTGCTGGATTTTATGAATTTGAGTTTGCTGAGTATGGTCATGACGTTATTATTCGAAATATGTGGCGAAAAGCCGTTAGATCGGTATCTTCTGTGTTTTATAACTTGTCCAAATAAAGTTGGATATTTCACTTCTGAATGATTTGACTAGGTTTTCGTTATTATTATTACTTCGCAAGAAATGATTCAAGTCTGCTCGAAAAAATCTCAGCTTTAATAACAAGACGATAATAATAACAGTGCTGTTCAAAAAATGTCATGGTGAAATCCATTTCCTTGTTGTCATGTTTGTGGTTTTTGTACAGGTACCGGTTCGAACTGTGTGCTGCGTAATCCAGATGGAACTACCGTCAAATGTGGTGGTTGGGGACATTTGTTGGGAGATGAGGGATCTGCATACTGGATTGCTTTGCGTGCCGTGAAAATTCTGTTTGACCATGACGACGGTTATCGCTTGAGTGATTTCAATGCGGATAAGCTGCGCAAGCACGTCTTCAAATTTTTCAATGTGAAGCAGCGCTCGGAAATTCTCCCTTTCTTCTACGCACCGTTCCAAAAGTCCGCGATTGCCAACATGGCCGCTGCCATTGCGGATGGAGCCGCTGAGAACGATCCCCTGTGCAAGTATCTGTACCAGGACGCCGGTAAACGCTTGGCTCAGCACATCAAGGCAGTTACGCCGCACATTGCCCCGGAACTGTTGGACAAGTCCGGTGGTGTTCCTGTGGTGTGTGTGGGCTCTGTTTGGAAGAGTTGGTCCGCTTTGCACGATGGTAATGCCGATGCATTTACTGACAGCCTGATAAAGTAGTAAATTCTCGATTAATCCGTTGATTAGGTAAAAAACAGTTGGACAAATCTTGGTATTTCAGGTTCATTGTCGTTTATACAGTAACGGAAGTTGCGTATGATAGTGAATGTGAACTGCTAGTTTCCCTAACATTCATCTTTTTTTCCTAGGATTTTTGGAAGGTCTTGATCACTGCATTCCAGCTCTTCGTCTGCTGCGTCTGAATGGCTCGTCGGCTTACGGAGCGGCGTATTTGGCCGGTCTGAAACATGGTGTGCGGCTGCCCATCGACCACCTGCGTCCCACCGAAATGTTTTACGAATTTGACGGAGCCACGTGCACTTTGGAGGAAAGCAAGAAAATGCGCTGGATTCGACAACATAAACACATTGAGGAATCTGCTTTGGTTGACAACTGAAATTGGTATCTCTGCCTATCCCGGTGCGACGTCCACTCGGTTTCTTCGTGCGTTATGAGCCACGTGTTTTATCCGCATTTTAGCAGTATGTTTTTTACTAGTTTTAATTTAGCAGCTGATGAAAAGTTTATGAACTAAAACTGTTATTTACGCACTGTTGGTTTCGGTGTTTTACTTGTCAGTAGTTTACTCTTCAGCAGTCTGGCCGCCATTCGTTAACTGATTTCGTTAAGTAAAGATGTTTCAAATTTAATGATACACCAGATGACAAAGTAATTCAATGTTGACAATAATGAAGCGCAACCAACTAAAAAACCCAACTGACTGCTAATGGCTGAAAAACGCCGCCAAAAAAGTGCATTTCAACAGAATCGAAGGAATTATAGAATTACGCTTCCACATCCCTATTGTCCCAACTTGTTCATGCATGAGGAGCGTTCCCGACCAACCTAGAAAGATATCGAAATGTAGCGGGAATTTTCGGCACAGTATCAAACCACAACAGTTTAAAACTGCTTCCTAAACACGCTCACTGCGTTCTTGCCTTTCTTCTGGCCTCGCACTATTCAACAAATGAATATGCAGGTGGCGAGAGGCATGATAACTGGTGTCTACGGTTTCTTCACTTACCAGTATTCCGCAGATGTAGAAACAGGTTTGCCGAGGTCCAAACTTCGGTCCCTGCAAAAAAAGTGCGCAATGAAGTTACAAAATCCTTCTAATTTAAGTAGCAACGATTAAAAAACGTTTCTGCGAAAGATTTCAGATCTGAATAACATAATCAGCATTGTTCTCTAAGTTGACGCGCATGAGTTTATCATCCTAATCCAAATTGATCACAGCGCTACAATTTCCGTACTTGTTGAGCTATAACATAACGACTTACGTACCTGATTCTCCACAAAACGTAACTGTTGCCGCGCTAACGTGAAGACCTAGAAATGGAAATCTCGTTAGCATCATGTTTATAAAGCAAGATGTTCAAAGCAATTTCGATGCACAACAGTGGAAAATTAAGACAGTCCCTCATACAGTGTGGGTAGCAGTGCTCAAATTATGTCATCACACCAGCGTTACCGCCGATATGCCCCGAAGCTGCTAATCATTGGTTCACCTCCTAAATATCCTATAACTCTTAATTCTCTGGAAAGTTAACGTTGCATACCTGAATTCAACTGTACATCTCCTTTTCTCCCATCTGGACAGATGCGCCTTTGCCCTAAAACAAAAGCCCCGGTTATGATAAAGTACTGTTCTCCACTACAACAAAGGTTTCTGCATTATATTCAGATCCATAAAATGAGTAATCAAAAACGTTCATACAAGAGGTGTCAAGTCAAACTTTATCATCATTCCAAAAAAGGTAGATGATACGCCAAACAAGAAACACTTACAAACTGTGAGATCGATATCCGTAGCCACGCAAGTTTTGGAGGCGACCAGTTCTCAACGGCAAGAATGTTCTGTAAGAGAAAAAAGCAGTTGAAATCTGGCCATTACCATATGCATAACAAATAACTAAGAAATTAGATCAGGGTTAAAAAGCTCGATTTAGTGATATTAACATCACAAAAAATCAGAATCGCTGGTGTCATCACTGTCTCAGTCGAAATGTGCAACAGCAGAGATAGAACCTACGTTTTTCTCCATAACAAGATCTCTTCTTCCTGCAAATAAAAAATGATTTAACAGTGGAAATTGATAAAACTAGTGGCGAACAACACAGAGACAAAACGGCTCAGAAGAACGAAAGTTAAAGTTTCATGACACTCGAGAGTGTGTCAATATTGCAGGATACTCATCCTAATCGTAACACTATAAAAACGCTCTTCTGAAATGAATATCTGTCACCTACCGTCAAATCGTTATCTTTGACCTTTTCGGGTATTACCCAAACGAACCAATTGCCACTGCCTGTAAAAAACCATTGATCAGAAACGGAACATGGGATTTTTCGGAATCTTGCCACATGCAGCATGAGTATGTAACAGTCATGAGATATGCAGAATAAATGCGATGCACTATTCATCACCTGCAGTTTGATTTTCACATCTACAGAATGATATTACCGAAAGTTACCTGGTTAGAGGATGCATGCATTAGTAACTCCAGTGTCATTTGACATCTGAAAATGAGGTCAGGTAAAGAAAAGAAAGCCAGAATCAAGGGACATTTGTTCTGGATACATAAGGGTTATGTAACGCGTGCAATCAGAATTCAGAAACATGGTTCTACATAGCATTCAGGTCAACGAGACTAAGAACTCATCAAACTCCACATGCAACATTACCACGCAATACCCCAGTGAACGAACTAACCTGATGCCGATGTTTGGCAAACCTCTACGTCCTGTCCTCATGTCATGGCGTTCGGTGAC
>JAQGAU010003435.1:0-13234 GCA_034698045.1 Paramacrobiotus richtersi
GTCTACATCCCGGTTTGCCCGGAATCTAGCCTAAAGCCTTTGTAGTTTAGCTGATGCTTTGTTGACGTCACTGTTTTGTTGTTCCAGATGGTCACGCAGCGTATGCCTCGTCTGACGAGGCTCGCCATCTATTGGATCAGTTTCGAGGTTTTTAGTCTTTCATTTTCGTAAACTTCATGCAAAACGAACGGTTACGAACCCAATCAAAAACTATCGTACAAAACGAAACGATCTGGTAATTTGATTGCGCTTCCAGTATGAAACCTCTTAAACTAACCGGATGTCTTTGCTCGGCACAGGAATTAACGAAACCCGTAACAATATCTTTGGCCTTCTTTGACTGCGTTAACTATACGATGACATTTTGTTCGGACTGGTAAGTGCAACTTTTGGCTGTGCCGCGTAGGCTATACCCTCCAATACTGTTTCCTTGCCCTAACTGTTTGTCACGCGCTGGCTACTGCGCTTTTCAGTTCTCAAACGAATTTCTGGCTTGTTTTTCTAGGATAAACTTGTTGTTCAACTTGTTACTGCTTTGTTCCTTGTCCTTTCCAATCCAAAGCCGAGCGCTAGTTACTCAGCAGAAAGTCCGTACTGCTATCGCTGACGTGATCGTGTTGGCGGCAACAAGCTCTATATTTGACTTGATCCGCCTGTCGCTCCCCGGTACCACGTCGAAAGAAATGTGGGTCAGACAGTGGGCCAGCGTGCACAAAGTGGGAATGGTAAGTTCAGTCTTTTCGAAAATTCTAAAGGCAAAACGGTTGCAAAGTAATTCGCATACGACATCATTTTCAAAAAAAGCTGACTAGAGAAAGAAGATCCGCTCTTCCAAACAATAATAACACGTTCTCGAAATAGCCATGCCTTAAACTCCATGGAACATAATGATGTGTGACCTGGAATGAGCGCCATGTTAGTACATTTATGCTTTACAGACGTTCGCCATTCTTTTTACTTATTTCGCCATTCTATCAACCAGCATGTCCATAGTGGGATATCTCTTGTACCGGAATAAAACGAATCCACTGACTCAGTTCTCCGGCCCAGTGATGGAGCAGAGTGCAACGGCTGGAACACCGGAACAAGTAGATGTCAGATTCCGTTCTAGGCAGCATGACCCTGTATCACAGCGCAAAATCGTCCAGAACACACAGTCTTCACGAAAACGTATCACATCAGCCGTCAAAATGCTTATAATGTCTAGTTGTGTGAATGCCGTCCTGAAGGCTCCGTTTACTGCAGTATACATTGCACAACAGTTGTTAGACCAGCAGCAGATTTGGTGCAAAAGTTTCCGAATTTCCTTGCTGGTAACGTCGCAGTTGTTTTTCGCTAATTATTCTTTGAGCTTCTTTATTTATTGTTACGTCAATCCGACGCATCGTCAGAAGGCCTCACGTCTTGTTGCGCATCTATGGAAACGCAAGTGCGGAAAACAGTTCGTTTAGTATCAGGCCAAGTTTAGTGGCCAGAAAGAAAAGAGTATTATGTCTTTTGTGTTCATTTCCTGTGTTGTAATCAGCGAGTCATTTACCTAAGAATCACCTTGTATGTTCTGCTTGGCTGTATTCATTCAGTTAATGCAAAAACTTTCAATAAAGTGTACCTCGAAAATTTAAAATATCCGACACTTTGCCTGGATACGGCGCTTTTGAAGTGCAGTACATAATTATAAGCATTTATCGCTTCTTCAGACAGGCTACACAGTAATATTCGTACCGAGTCGGACTTCAGGCGGCTCATACTCAAACGTACAGTGCACTTACATTTCAGTAACACGGTACAGTTTAAATCTGGTCTGATACGGGAGATTTGTACAGTGCACACATGCGCTGCTGTACTTCGAAATGTCTCTTACATGAACAAAACCGAGAACAAACCCTAGGGCGACTATTCATTATATTTTAGAACCGTATAACTTTAGGTTAAAGAAGCTTCCAAAGAACCTGTCTCCAAGCGGACTACCAGGAAGTAAGATTTTCTTCTTTTCAAGTATATTTCGGTAAAATACATCCCCAGGCTAGACTATCACAGCGTCATATTTCATGCGCAATCCTGCAGCAACACAAACTCACGAAAAACCGTTCACAAATAACAACACATTAGACACATTTTTCAATTGTTTTTACAAAATGATTCCACTGCTTCTGTTGTTCTTGTCCACAACTGGCGCAGGAACGGTAAGCTACAAGCTCAACAAGCATCATTTCTTGGATAACAAAAATTTGGCCTACTTTAGCTGGCAGCGCAGAAGCCGTCTGCATCGCCTGGTACCATCAGTATTTCGTCGGAAACGAACGGAAAAAATTACACCATTTCTTTGATTGTTCCACACGGTCAGACTTTGAATATAGCCTGCCCACAGAACACAAACTCCGTTACAACAACACCGGATCCAAGCAGTCTCCCGAGGTAGGATACACATTTTTTCCAGCAAAAGTCATTTGTGGATTTTTCGGAAACCATGTGTAACCGCTAAAACCGTCCGGACGGAAAACCCGTCCGCCGGATACTTTTCCCCGCAACCGCTGAAACCGTCCGAAGGGCCGAAAAAAACGTCCGCCGTAAATTATGCCCACCAGGAATTTTTATTGCCTAAACGGCCCTCTTTTGCCCATTCTCACCCGGACACTTTTCCCTGATGTCTTCTGCTAGCCGGACACTTTTCCCCGGCCTGTTTTACAGCTAGCCCGGACACTTTTCCTGGGCGTATTTTACAGCCAGCCCGGACACTTTTCCCTAGAATGACGTGGAAGCCGGACATTATTTCTCAGTGTTCACGAAACTCGCCGTGTACTTCATACAGCTAAACAGGGTCGCGAATCCTGAACACTCCTGGTAAAATTGTCCGGCTTCTACGACACACTGGGGAAAGTGTCCGGCTTCTATTACATTCTGGATGAACGTGTCTGGGCCCCTTGACACTGTGGTAAACTTGCCCAACTTCTGGACGCTCTAGGGAAAAGCGTCCGGGCTGGCTGTTAAACACGCCGGGGAAAAATGTCCGCGTCGCGGAAAACACCAGGGAAAAGCGTCCGGGTGAGACTGGACAAAAAAAAGCCGTTCAGGCAATAAAACTTCCTGGTGGGCACAATTTACGGCGGTCGTTTTTTCGGCCATCCGGACGGGTTTAGCGGTTGCGGGGGAAAAGTGTCCGGTGGACGGGTTTTCGTCCGGACTGTTACAACTGTGCGTATTTATACAGATATCGTTATCCGTAATTCGTTACGTAGAATTCAGTTCTGACTTACAATAGAACAGCAGAGTTTGTCGGAAGACACGCAAGTTGTTATTACAAAAACGTCATCTGTTTGGTTTTTACTGGTGTCTACAAATAATGTTTTACCTGGGAAACGGCGGCGCAAAACGAATCATCATGTGGGCGAACATGCGACGATTAATTTACCTCACAGATTTATGCAGATGGCCTTAACTGTTTGCTAAGGAAAGAAGTGATTTTTGTACGTGCTGACCCACAAATGTACTCGAATCTACCCTTTTTGAAATGCAGCGGTGATAAACGTACTTTCCACGACGGTAACGGTGCACGTGAGCGAACAATGAGGATTGCACAAGTTGAACGCTTTGTATTGCGTTGCAGCTCAAATGAATCGCTTCCTGAAGCCCCACAACTTCAGACAGTACACCTCACCGACGCCCGGTACCTCTCACCGCCCGGTGCCCAAAGCGGATGCACAGACGAGGATATTATAAGCAACCTTCGATTTGGCATGGAAAGCCCAAATTGTGACGACTTGGAAAGCACAAACTGCACCATTCAAGCCAATGATCCTTCCAAAACAGTTGGCTGTCAGAAACGGAAATTGCTGGTCAAGTACTACTGCGGTGATCTCGGTAAGGAAACACTTCATGTTCATGATACGCTTCCAGCAGAGTCACCTACAAATTACCATGTCTTTTTAGGTACCACTGGCCATATGATAGCCGGTGGAATGATTGATGACTTTTGTTGGCCCGACTGCGATTAAAACTAACATGTGGGCAGTGTATTAAATCCTGCTGGCGGAAGTCACCGAGAAAAGTGCTAGGCTGTTCAGGTTTAATCAGCTGGATGTTAACGCGAAAATGGAAGACTCCAAAGGTATACAATGTACAGCCAGCAACTGCGAGTAGTGCTCAATTCATGCAAAGTCTCATACTTCTCCCGTCCAATCTTCCTGGTTAATTACACAACGGTTTCGCTGAGCAATACTCAGTGCCAACTTAACGAGATTTCAACCTATCGAAAACCATGTGAATACTTTAGTCTATCCAATGAAGAGGACTATGGAGTATGGATGGTTTTATTATGTTTGAAACGCTGCGTATTTCTAGCTTTCCAATGTGCTAGCTGTTTGACTGTTGCCAAATAAAGAGAAACAAAGAAGACACGGGCATACCGTTCCCACTGAAGACGCTAATTAATGCGCCTATTCCAGTTATCTGGCCATGCGGCTATCCGGGCCATAAGGGCATAAGCATAACCGTCCATGCGATAACACAACAAATTGATATCTGTGAATCTGCTTATGCGGCTTATACCAGTTTAAAAAGAAATTTAGAGCTACAAATGCCATAACGCAGTTATTGTACTGCACTTATAATGGCAGCTACGCTGTAAAAGGTTACTCCAACCCAATGACAAGTCTTGTATGTACGGCTAGTATTCTCGGTTGATTTCATACCATCGCAGCTAGGGAACATGCGGCAAGATATTCTGCAGCTAGACTCATGCGGTCTGGCGTGCGTATCGCGATACGATAAATTGATGTTTCTAATCGGTTTTTTTCATGTCGGTTTCTGAACGCAGATATTCAGTGTGTCCTTATTAATACATTATTAGTAATGTTAAAGTCTGTCATTTGGTTTGATGTCATGGAAGAACAGCCTTTGTCTTATAAATGCCTATTCGCCAGACTACAAGTATAAACCTTTACACTGACTGTTTGCTCCACACGCCTAGTAAGTAAGTAACATGAGGTTAGAGTTGCAGGGGAAAGGGCCTCAAGGTATTGTGCGCGTGACATCTGGCTGACCTTGTCCCCACACAGTTCCGGTAGCGACTGCTGCCGTCTGTGGCAATTTCGACGGACATCTTGCTTATTTTCTAGAGTACCATTACGTAACTCGAGCAGATGGAAGGAAAACCTGTAAACTCCGAACCCGCGGCTACCACCCACAAGCCTCTGCTTCCTTGGGTAGTCAACTAATCGCTTAATAGCAGCCGAGAAGCAACGATTCATACTGAGCTCGTTCATCAGAAAGCACGATGAAAGGGATATAGATATCATTTTTACAAAAGGTCACTGCATCAACATGCTGAGCGCGTGCTATTCTTCTGCGAGCTACAGATCAAACAACATTGCAGCAGCCTACGCGCCGCTGTGATGAGAAAAAATAGGCAATCTTTATAGGCATGCTTCTTCGCCGGGTTACCGGAATCTGTTCAGTTTACCGAGCTTTCAGCCAATTAGCAGCACGCAACTGTTATAAAGTACACTTTACGATTACATTTTTTACTGATCTTGAAGCTGTCTTTGAACTGTTAGACATGAACACATCCTTGAATTCAAGTCTGGTCTCGAACATTTATCTTCCATCTTCCATAATTACCTCTTGGATATCAGTATATTTAACACTATGCTACGTCGGCGCTCTTACCAATCTGTTCCTGGCTTTATTAATCTTTTTCAACCGCAGATTACGAACTGGGTGCGGTTTGTTAATCGTGCACTGCTTAATCTCGCATACAATGGTGTTATTCTGCTTTAACTTCACTTCCATTACAGTGTATATCAAGCAGGTGAATCACAATGAAATCGATCCCAGATTTTGCAACTGGGCCATGTGTTTCCAGCTAATCTCTCGCTACACGAGCAACTGGATGGAGACATACATTGCAGCCAATCGCGTTACGGCGCTGTGTTTCCCGTTGAAATACAGAAACTTCTCTAAAGCAAATCTGGAAAACTGTATCACGCTGAGTTTGTGGGCCGCTTCAGCCGTCCTCGCGTTCCTCGGATACTTTGAGTTCGGTGTCCGGTACGTTGTTCTACCTGTGGGTGCGTGTAGTATTGTGCAAAAAGACACCTTGGGACAGCTGTTTTTCGTATTGGGTTATTACCTTCCTTTTGCACTGGCCGGCTGCGGATACCTTTGCATCTATCTAAAAATGCTGATTGACAAGCGAAAAAGGTTTTTCAGGATCGATACTGGGTATCAAAACACAGAGAGAACCGTGAGAAGGAAGCGGCTGTCGAAAGCCAATATGGTCTTTGTTTCTTTCGTATGGAATGTTATTTGCTATTGCATTGTGCCGTTGGCGATCACAATAGCACCGCACTTCTATGTTGAGTCTCCTTTAGCGCCTCTTTTCATTGGATATGTGCAGCTTCTTGGATATTTCACTAGTCCGGTAAATATGCAAAATTTGTGTTTAACCGAAAACATTAACCGATGTTGTTTGTTTTTAGCTGATCTGCATTGCAATGAGTACCGAATACAGACTGGAGCTGTGCAGATTATGGAATGCTATGTGGCGCAGAGTAACCAGCCTAACCAAAAGGCCCACGAGCACGGCAGGATGCCAGAATACATCATCAAGTTCACGCAATGGTGCTCAGGTGGAAAGCCGCTCCTTTACGTAGGTCCTGTTCATCTGCAGCCCACCCCTGTCTACGCGCCCTCCGACGGACTTTTGCATTACATCATTTGCTGTTGCACTCTTCGTAAACGGTATACTGGTCTGTCAATAATCAACTCCTTCATTTGACCGGTATTCATCCCGGGAATGTGGACTGAATGGATAAACTTGGTTTACGGTTTAAATTTTGAGTTTACAATGACTCTTTCTACTGCAGTGTTGGTAGATCTGGGACGTGATGCTACTCATCTAAAGTTCTAAGTAATATTAGGACGGGCATAAGTTTTGCCTAGAGATGCTTTGATACGTTGAACCACGTTGTTCAGTAAAATTTTTTCCGTCCATCAAAAGTCCATCCAAAGGAATGACATCCAAATCATTACAAAAGCGAGTCAGCAATCGGTAAGCACTGTGCGGCAGTTCCATTTCATTTTGCAAGACAGTCGAACGCTCAGTGGCAGATCCGCGGGCACAGGAAACGGTCACTCCACGGGCCGTGTCGAGGCCGGCATCAATGGGAATGGATGCTGCACAACCCGGTTCGCCGGGCGCGTATGAGCTGCAACACAATCAGCGGCAGAAACACGGACTAAATATGGTAAAACGAACAGTTCCCCAATGGGAAGAAGCCCAGAGTACACTTTGTAACTGTAAAAAAACACAAGTGTTTTTTTGGTTCGGCTGATTTTGATACAATCCCAGTGAATCTGGGACAATCTTCCACGGTAGTCCGCCTCGTCGCTGCCCAGACGAAGAGGTTTTCAAAACAAACACTGATGTTTTTTAACTTTTTCGCGCAACCCTTTTGCACTTGTAATCTTGTATCCACGGGTACGGAACAGTAATCCCTTAACGGCAATATCAGCGATTCAAATAAGGACAAGCGCGGACATTTTTTTGGAAACGAGAGTACCCGTGTTTCGGTATGAGCCGTCAAGCTTAACTTCCGGCCTGGAGACGTTTGTTCTTTTTATTGTTCGGCCTTTTGAGATGCATGAGCTGCTCGATTCTTTCTAGATGCAGATTCGCTGTAGACCCACAATACCGTACGTGTCCGCACATTCTGAACTTCCCTCGAAAATCTGGTGTGAACAGATTTATCAACATTGATGTCGGCTGGTAGGTTTCGAATGATTGCACTGCCGAACATAAGTGTACAGCAGAACCGTAGTAACGTTTCAGACTGGGCCTGGTTTTACCAATTGAATGTTTTACCACGCTATGTGGTCGCTCTACGGCGAAAACAGACGCTTCAGTCCCGTTTTTCATAATTAAGGAATGCCCTTCAACACACAAATAAACAAAACAGGGCTATAACTACTGTGTTACAAGTATTACACAATACTTCGGTACCATGACCGACGGACGGACAAAATATACAGTTTTGTTGAATATAGAGGACGCGCCCTCTACTACTGTCTTATTACGCAATGCTTCCGGTCCCGTGACCAACGGACGGACAAAAAAACCAGTTTCACTGAATATAGAGGACCTCCGCTTCGCTTCGGTCGATTATCTTGACAGCAGTCCATGAACTTCTTTGTCACCAATGGCACAGAGTACAAACAATAAAAATCATCAAACATGCATGTTTACAAGTGAAACCAAATTATCAAGTGGTGAAGGCACTCGGGTCTCCTGTCCTTTTGGCAACCTCCAAAACCATGCCCTGCTAGTTTGACTCTTATGTCATTAAACTTCGCAGCTGCAGACTCGCATTTATCGCATGCATTTTGTAACTTTTGTTCGCCGACTATGAAATTCTGTTGAACGTGCTACAGCTGGTTCGGTTTTGTGTGGCTTCTAAACACTACAGAAATATGTTATTCAGCACAGTTGTAGTTGTTGTTATCCAAAACTGTAAATTATCGGCGTTCGCACATCAATAAGCGTTATATATTAGTATACTTATCATGACCTGTTCCAAAAAGGATGGTAAACCCATCCGACGTTGTATTACACCGCCCGGCACTTCCTGTTTTCGCTGTTTAGAGGCGTCTTATTTGTTCGTAACAGAATTACTTTTGACGAACGAAGATTTGTACGTCAGAACAGGTACGTAGTTTCTAAAAGTAGTATTTTAAAACGAGTAAACCTTGGGGTTCACATCGAGGTGAAATTTGTTGTCTCAACACACACTGTGGATATTATTACCTTTTCGCAGCCGTTTGGCACAGCACATGTTCATACGTGAACTGCGCAAATTACACGCATCGCGTCACTGTCACTTGGCACAAATAAACAAAATCAGTGTTGTCGGTAAATGAAAAGATTTTGATTCTCGGGAAACGGCATGGTTAACGTAACATAGGAGCAGCTGAAAGAAAAGCCTGTAAAGGCCCAACCCGCGCCTGCCGCCCACTATATCGTATGTTTCCTTGAATTGTCAGTTAATCGCCAAATAGCAGCCAGCAAGCCGATAAATAACGTATGCTTTTCATACCTTTGCAGAGTTCATCAGAAATCATGATGTATTCGGATCGGATTTGCACAAACCTCACGATATCAAAGTGCACAGGCTGATGTTAACAACAGATCAGACGGGGTATCGCAGCAGCCTACATGCAGATTCACTGGTGAAAATGCTAGACATGAATCTTCGACGAGTTACCAGAATATGTTTCGCATGCTTTCTGTTCTTTAACATGACTTCACTAAACTGGGCCATTATCAGCAACCTTGAAGTTATCCTTTGAACTGCTCGACATGAACATTTCCACTAACGCAAGCCTGGTCTCCATAATTTATCTTCCATCTTCTGTAATTTCCGCATGTATATCTGTATACTTAGCGTTATGTTACTTCGGAGCTCTTACTAGTCTCTTTTTGGCCCTAATTATATTTTTCAACATCAGATTACGAACCGGGTGCGGCCTCTTAATCGTGCACTGCTTAATCTCGCATACCGTTGCGTTGTTCTGCTTTAACTTAATATCCATTACAGTATATATCAAACAAGTGAATCACAATGCAATCGACCCCAGATATTGCAACTGGGCAATGTGTCTCCAGATGATCTCTCGCTACACGAGCAATTGGATGGAGACATATATTGCAGCCAATCGCGTAACGGCGCTGTGTTTCCCATTGAAATACAAAAGCTTCTCTAAAGCAAAACTGGAAAACCGTATCGTACTTAGTTTGTGGGCTTTTTCAGCGGTCCTTGGGATCCTGGGTTATTATGGTTTCGGTGTACGACACATCGTATTACTAGTGGGCGCTTGTTCTGCCACGCAAACCGGTTTCTTGGGATTGCTAATTTTTGTACTGGGTCATTATCTTCCGTTTGTACTGGCCGGTTGCGGATATATTTCCATCTATCTGAAAATGCTAATGGATAAGCGAAAAAGGCTTTTCAGGATCGATACAGGGTATCAAAACACAGAGAGAGTCGTCAGAAAGCAGCGCTTGTCAAAAGCCAATATGGTATTTGTTTCATTCATATGGAATGTTGCGTGCTATTCGATTGTGCCCTTGACGATCACAATAGCACCGAGTTTCTATAGTGGCTTGGCTTTAGGGCCACTTTTTATTCTATACGTACAGATTATTGGATATTTTACGAGCCCGGTAAAAACACCAACCAGTCTTTTGACTTCTCGCAGCTGTTTAACCGGTGTTAGTTTCTCTAGTGGATCTTCTTTGCGATGAGTGCCGAATACAGACTGGAGTCGTCCAGATTATGGAAAGCCGCGTGGCGCACAGTAAGCAATCTAACCAAAAGACCAACGAATGTTTTGTCCAGTTTACGGTTACCTGCTCAGGTTGAAAACCGTTCGTTTACATCGAAACCTGTTTAATCCAGTCTGGGCTCACATATTACTCGGAGACACGCATCCTGTGGCAGACGTTCGTATGTGACATGTTTCTGCATTACATTTTGTTGGATTATACAAAGAATAAACGTCATAAAACATGGCGCCCTAACACCAATTGCAAGCTCACAATTAAAATCAAGTTATCAGGTAATAAAAGCACTCTGTCCGATCTTTGGCCAAGCTCTTAAAGCATCCATAGACTCTCATGTCAGTGAATTACACATTGGCAGACTCGCGTTTGTTTGATATATCTAATTCTACGACTATGGAGTTCCGGTGAGCCTGTTGTTTTTGTATTTCATTTAACGGGAATTCTGGAGGCAACAGAAACGGTTGTTCGTCACAGTTGTTATTCAAAACTATAAACCAGCAGCTATGAAACCTTAAGTTAGTTTAAAACATGTTGCAATACACAGCGTTGCAAATTAGTAACTATCGCTTGTTAATCCACTGGACGCCAAAATGCCGAGCATCTGCGTACGTGCCGCATCAGTCACCGATAAAGCATTGAAACAGATTCACAACCTAGAGTGTTTTGCTATTGCCGGCGGGCATGCATTCGGCGGTAATTGACAATCTCCAAGAACAACAAATAAAGTACAACATGTGAACACGTAACAACAGATCCAGTTTTGTGTACTAGCATTCCATTAACGGTCCGCTTCCTCGTTTTGGCAGTAGATTTCCACGAAAATTCTGTCCCGGGGCGAAATATTCTATGTAGTATCTTCAGCGCTATCTAGATAACCACCATTTTTTGTGGATTCCGGTATAGTTGCAGGTTACGTACAAGTGTTTGCTTTTAAAATGGATCGGTTAGGTCTAGTGCTGCTTTTACTCGTTGCCGGGACAGTGGTGAGCTCCAAATTTGCACCAGCTGTTTGTTCATGGGTTTACAAAATTTGACTTCTTTGACAGGTTGAAGCGCAAGAGGCCCCGTCATTGTCCAGCGTCTTCACCATCACTTCTGAAGTGAGTGGCGGTATGGTGAGCACCACAGCAAAGATCCCACATGGTCAAACGCTGCGAATTGTGTGCCCCCAAAAGTCTGCGTAAGCCTTCGCATTAGTTAGCAGAATAATAAATATCAGGAACTTCAAATAAAAAGTGATAAATAAAACTGCTAAAGTTTGTATCGCCGGTTAAAAGAAGATCTACTGTGCTACAGTATACCAAGGTTAAAGCACAATCGCCGGTTTATTAACAACTTCCATTGCAATAAAATACACATTTTCCTGGTAATAGTCATCCTGTTATCGAAGAACCGTTCTGGATAAATAACACAATGTCAGTGGTCCTTGTCTATCGTTTTTCTAGGGTTTTGTTTGCGAAATGTACAGCTGTCCCTACAGTTTTATCTGACATGTCCTTCATGTCTTACAATGTTAATGCGGCGATAGCTATAGGTACATGAGCTGTGTATTAATGCACAGATCATGACAGTATAGATAGTACGTACTGTCTTTGGGTTCCTAGTTAAATAATACCGTACGTAGAGATTTGTAGTATCATGTCGTTCCCTCAGGCAAAAGCATCATTTGAAAGCGTTTACAAGCGGCAGTACGCATAACGTAGCGCTAGTAAACGTTTCAAAGATTTCCCTGTTGGCAGTGAGAACGTGCAGAGACACTAGTTTTAGGGTTTTAGCCGACTTCTTTCTTAGACAATCACATTCCGGCAAAAAAACGTTTCCTTTGTAAGAACAGCAGTCCAGCCGCTACAGTACTATTTACGTACCTACGTACCTATCTACTATCTACGTGTCTACGTATGTACGTACCTACTATCTACCTACGTGTACGGTGTTCCAAAGGTTAACCCCCAGTTCATCATGCGCGGCACCTTCACCACATTTCATACCGAAAGCACTAGCAGTCTCTGGAAGTTGAGTGTTCGCTGGTAAATTTTGCTTCTTTGGTAGTAACCGTCAGCCGGCTGGAAAAACTGCGGCAGTCCAGACAGTACATATTGTCACGAAGACTGAGAGATCTACCCCGAAAACCTCCCTAAATAACGGAAACTACCCAGAGCCTCGATCCCGGAAACAAAGGAAATCTTTATTTCAAGATCCGAGCGAAGCTCAAAGTAGGAGAATCATAACTAAACTAACTAATCGGGCTGCAAGCCCGCACATTCACTCATAAACCAAACGCTGGAACAGCGGCAATGACGTCATATAACAACATCCAATCATAATCTACCAAACACACCCATAGGGCGTGACACGTCCCTCCGCTCCGGGAAGGCTGGCCCTCCAGCCGACAAAAAACAGGGAACAACAAGAAAACAGAGAAACAACAGCGAAGCGCTGATTACTGAACATTAAAGCCAGGAGGCGGTGATGGTCCGGCTTCGCAGTTGATGCGGTTCGGGTCGGTCATCCGGTGTACGCGCCATAATCCTGCGTGACGTCCAACAACCATGTACGTTCTCATCCGGCATTAGCATCGGCGGGCGCCATATTTCGCGGTGAACATGACCGGACAAGAATGCGGTAACACACCATACAAACCAGCGTAAAAGCTGACAACAGGCGCTGATACCATTCCGAAGAATGAAAACACTTCCGGTTAAACACCGTGAAGATTTTCACGAAACAACCATGATGCACCGCAAAATATACACTAACGATGGTGCACTTCCGGTTTGAAACCGTTCAGTTGGTTCCAATTAACACATATTCAACACCGCATAATATGCGCTTCCGATATCCATTCTCCGGTTAAGTACCGTTCACATGTCACAAAACCAGAAACAATTACGATGCACC
>JAQGAU010003436.1:0-13233 GCA_034698045.1 Paramacrobiotus richtersi
CTGTTTACTAGCAAAGGCTCGAAGAGAACCGACAATTCTGGATTTGTTGGTGATTGTAAAGCCACACCGGTTTTAACCGAGCGCGTCTGACTAACGTACTTGAAGGTGGGTTAGAAGAAATATTCGATTATTAGTGTTATACCGGCGGGCTGTACGAGGGCAGATTTTCCCGACAAAAGATGCTCGAGCTATGCTTGGTTGATGATTACAGAATATGGGCATTAGTTGTTCATTTTATGCAGTGCGCTCGTCTATGACCGGATAGGAAAGCGCTGATTATGTGTGTAATAAGCTTAAGTCCTCGAAGTTAAAACTGCGCGACGAAGCTGGTATACGGTCCATCGTATCATATTTGACGGACATAACGGGGATTCCAACTCCGAACCATTCATTCGTACCATTCCATTCAAGTGAATAGCGCCCTTTGTCGAGGTGCCAAACACAACTTGACAATTGTCATTCTGCTACAAGCCAAAAGTTAAACTGGGCGTTGTGCTCTTTAGGTTCTGAATCGTACTTTCTATTACATACCACTGAAAGTTGTGGACCGTGGTTGATACTACACATGCAAATATGCCTTATTCAATGTTTCATACAGATTTATTTGTCTTATGAGAACTAAACGGGCATGTGGCGTATTAGCCGGATTTGCGTTTATTCACTTCCTTGGTAACGCAGGCTTCATCTTCTGGGATAAAAATGAAGCCTTAATTTTAATTTTTAGTTTTGGTCTCCTTGACAAAACCTTCAGTGATGTGTGACCGTTCATTCATCGTAAGTTCATAACTCTATCCGACGCACGAGTATGGCGTTTTCTGTTAGCACAAAAAAATGCAGCCAATAGACATTTTCGCACGTTCCCAGCTGACGCTACAATACATATGCCTAAGCATTCTGTAAAACACTTAAATTTAAAACATTTGTAATTTCATCTAGTGTGGTTTAGGAACAAATAGCGAACAATGATTCAATCAAGTTGTACTGACAGCTCTGCCAGTAGCTGTGCCGCAGAAAGCCTGCTTTCTTGAGCGATATGAAAACATTGCCTGATGCAGGCAGCCAAACCCACTGGAGCATGTTTCGGAACAAAAGGAGTAAAGCCATCTATGATATGTATCATAAACTGATTATCATTCATTTCGCCCGCTGGAAGGACCATGTCCAGCTTCTGTAGTGACATTTCGTAACGACCCGTGATATGAGCAACTAAGTCCAGCATAATGCAGCCCATACTCCAGATATCGGTCTTCCGTCCGGGACATTCTGTCGACTGTTGCGCGAACTTCCTGAGCATCTCGGGAGACATGTAGCGAAATGTGCCGCAGAGGTCCTTAATGTCTTGTGAGCAAGTGTTGGTGTGTCCGAGTTGGATAAGGTCGTCCAGATCACCGATTAATAACCTGTGCCCGCCATATTCAAGGCTTTTGACTAGAATGTTCCTCGGTTTTAAATCTCCGTGCAGCATGTTGCTCAGGTGAAGAAACTCCACTCCACGCGCAATGTCAGCTGCGTAATGAAGCGCCGCTGCTTCAGTCAGCAATTTATCCGCTTCTCGAAGCTTTCTTAGTAAGCAGGCAAGATCTCCACCTGAAAATTAAGTTCAGTTCTGCACTACTGAGAGCGTTAGAGCCCTGACAATTATAAAAAATTAATAGGATTAGACCAGAATAAAATTACGGAACTCTTTCCCTTATTTACTCCTGTTAAGTCAGATATAGATCTAGCCGTAAAATTTCGATCCTTTTTACGAAAGTTTCACGACAGGAGTCTAAATTTTTCATTTAAGAATGGTGTGTCAGTAAAATATTAGCGTGAACTATTCGCTGTCATTTGAAAAAATATGATTCGGTGCTCATCACTGATTATGAGATTAGCAGATCCCGGTGCAGATCTTACAGCTACAATAAACTCTGTAGATCTTGGAGCTGGCTCTAGGACACAACGCAGACATTACGCTTTCTGTGACCAGCCTCACTTGCACAATAGTCCATGAGCAGTTCGATGCTGGCCCATCCCGGCCCTCTCGAAATGGTAATCTTGTGGTAGGCTATTAGGTGGTTATGCTTGAGAAGAATCAGGGTTTGTATCCTGTTGCGCCATTTGCTCCAGCTCCCGATGGCAGTCAGAAAAGGGAATTCGGCATTCAAGTGCACAACCTTTACAGCCGCTGTTTCTTGTCGAGTTGGACTGCAGTGGTACTTGACAGTGGCGGTATATACGATGCCAGATGTACCTCTCCCAATAAAGTCGCTAGAATTGTAATGATATTCGCAGTCCTCCCCGAATGTCTCCCTGCCATGGATGTCAGACATGCATACGGCTGAAATGGTAGCGGAGGACACCTGAAAATATGCACTATTAAGATTCAGAGTACCTTATCAGAGCCTCCTCCTTCTGCAGTTATTTTTGATCTTTGGTCGAGATTCTTTCTGCCTTTTCAATACAGGCGAACAGAACAGCACGGTACGGGGTGCAAAGAAACCGCAACGGTAGGAGGAGCATTCTGTTAAGCTTGCTTGAAGACATTTACCGTCTTCCGTTGTTACCTTGCATTACTTGGATCTACCTGTATCGTAAAGAGGTACGTTATAATCCTGCCAAAACAAGTTCGGCGGCACATTTGCTGCAGTTGGTTGAGTAACTTGAGAAGGGGTGCACTGTTGCGCATTTCAGGCGCTGAGTTTGAAGGCGCCTGCAAAAGAGGTTCAATGAACTTGAAGGTCATTTATTGCGGTACACATGCGCAAAGGTTTTGCAAAGTTTTTTTAGTAAATAACTCAGCCTTATATCCAAACGCCTGGAAGTGTTAATCATAAATGTATGCATTATCACAGCGCCGCAGCGCCTCAAGCTGTCTGAGTTAATTTAGGCACATGCCTGGACATGGTTTATCTTTTAGGTTGGTAGCGTGATCAGAATCCAGATAGGTGACCTTTGAGATCCGCGAGTAGGGGTCGAAAAAAGGTATAATCAGGAAGATCACAGTTTATTAAGAGAGATTCGCTCGTACGCATGAAAAAGTAAAACTTGGTAAGCTAGTTCGCCCGGCTAGATTAACATTAATTTGCTAGAAAGATTCTCCTACACATTAGCACTGCGGAAATCCCATGGAGTGTCCCCCGTGCACTCGAGAAATAAGAGAGACACAACCAGCACGAGCCTAGCACACCTGTACCTATAGCATGCTATGCGCTATAGTGTACATGCTAATCGTTCTCATCTTTTTTCAGTCAAGAAGTTTCTTACCCAAAAGTAATTTTAGGCGCTTATTCTAGGACAGAATGCTGAGAACTCATTTAAACAGATTATCGTATACTGCGATTTGGCAAAGTGATTATCCGGCTTTATCTAGTACGGTGTGCCGTTGCAGCACCGCCAAGCCCAGTAAGGACCCAAAAGACTTTTGTACCGTGTTACTCGAGACAGCACCGATTGACCGGTCAATCGACTACAGCACTGAAATAAAAATCCAGTCGGTGTCGGAATTTTCAAGAACTTCAAACTGAGAAATTTGATGTACTGTAGGATACAAGCATCGGAAAACTTTTCAAATCAAACGATAATCAGAATAATTACTGGTAGTTTTGAAATGGCGTGAAAAATCCGAATTCTGCATCATGGACGGTACAGAAAGCTCTCCACCCCCTCAGCCAGGTCAAAAATCACTAACAAGAGCTAAAAAACGGCCAACATCTTGAAAAAAATTTGAAAATTTTCCCGCTAAAACCAAAAATTTCACCAAACAATGAAAAAAGGGCCGCCAGAGCCAAAAATTGTTCGTCCACGCCAGGCGCGCCCCGTCAACTGGCGTGAATTTTTTCACGCCAGCTCTCACCTCACTACTGGCATTACCGTTTTCACTCACTTCACATGTATTCCGAGTATTTCCATTACGTAGCTTCCGTTTTCTGTACCGCAGATAGAAACAACCTGCCACCAAACCACATGCAAGCGCGACAGCGGGAATGACTGTTCCCAGAACAATGGGCAACCCGGTCCATGTGCTGTTCCCTGGTGAAGAATTCAAACTGTTGTTATGCATATTTGGACTCTGGCTATTGGCATACAGCACCAGAAGATCCACACTCTGAGGTTCCTCCTTATACTGGTTGACAATTGCGTAATCTATGGAAAACTCTGATGAATCAGTGTCCGGAATAGTATCGTCAATCTTGTTCCGTAACATCGTCAAAACAATTTGCATTTTAGGCCACGTGTCCATACCAGGAATGTCGGTGCTGGAAAACTCGCAAGCCCAAATATCATCCAGCATCAAAGCCACAACTTCCCTAGTCCAAGCGAGTTTGTAAATGTGGTAATCCAGCGACAAATCCTTTGAACTACAAAACGCTGGTGTTGTATCAAAAATCTACCGACAATACAATCTGCCGAAAAAAACCATTACTAACCTTTCGAAACGGAGTAAGGTTTTTGTCTCGCTGTTTTTATCAACAGAACTCGCATTGTGGTACCATAGATTGCACTCCAACTTTTTACGGCGGCTGTCGTGTACCACAAACGAAAAGGCCGGCAACTTATTTGATCCGCAGTGTGCGTCCAGTGTACATGCAGCATTATAGAAGGCAATGTGCGACTGGACCCCTTTCCCTCGTGCGACCTTGGCCCGAACTTGAACTTCACCGTGTCTGAAGCTGAACTTGCTTCCGGTACGGACTACAGCGGCCATCATAAATCTACCCTTGCTCATACTGTTGTCCATTAAGTCAAATATTCCACCAGGATTAAGTCGCAGTACGCTTCCATTGACAGCCACATTTGAGTCGCTGGATATGGAGTTCGTTGTATAAAACGTAGAGATCCCACTTCCGACATACCATTTCCTGCTGTTAACAGCTTTGCCGTAGAAGTCATCACGGAAGATTACGGATCTGTTTGCGTTGTGATATGAATTCGCGGTTGCGCAGACTATGTGTAAGCAAACAACGAGCATCAGCTGTGTGCTTCGTGATGCCATTCGGTGCTGCATGCCAGTCTTGAGACTAAAGGCTACCACGGAAGTCTTGGGGGGTTTTGGATTTCGAATAATTCCCTGGCTAGTGTACCATTATCTGGTTATGCGATCATGTACAAAAGGGTATGTATCCCTAGTCATCCTTTCTGCCCGCTTTAGCCATTGTAACCGGCCACGGCGTTTTCGCAGATCCAGAAATTAGCCTATCCGGAGAATGTCCAACATCCCAAAGATACTGAGTTGATAGTTGGTCAGGCTAGATTTTAGCAGATTTCTTCTTCCGATCGCGATGTTTTGGGGAACCCAGAAAGTAGCACGCAGGATACAGGAACGCGGTCTTGCCTCTGTTGCTATTTCGGTAATGTTAGACTGCGATTGATGACCCCCATCACCGAGGGGGATATTGTTGCATCTGTAAAAAATCGTTCGTTTAGAACGTATTGCATTCATTAACGCTTGGCTTCCTCTATAACGAGTAAAATAAGCAGTGTACTTACCGCGACTTGAGAGGTGGTCAGAATTGGTTGACAATCAAAAGGCATACACGCACGAAACGCTTTCACTAATATCTATTGTTTGTGCAGTGTGCAACCAAATTGACCGTCAAAATCTGCCTAATTGGCTGTTCTTAGCGATAGACTGCAACTGTATCTTTACAGGGTTCGAAGATCAATGCAGGGAAATTAAGAAGCGAGTAGGATCCATAAAATGCATATGGCGTTTACAGCCATTGGGTAATTCAAGGAGGCGGGACAGGGCGGTAATGCAACAGGCCAACCCTTTCTCTACAAGATCCACATGACCAAATAACCAGTAAATATCAATCAGCCTTCGCCGAAACAAGTAGTCGTGCTAGTGTTCGAAATCGCAACTCTACACAATAGGTAATTTCATCGAAGTAATCAGCGAAAGCTCACTTGTGCAGTGATGTTTTTGCACGGACTAGATCGAGTGTTTCACAATTCCATCTCGGCTATGTTTACTGCTGACGATACATCTGTGTCAACAGCCAGAAGCAGATTGACGGTACACAAATTTGATAGCATATAGTACGTCTGCCTTCTGAACGCTGCTACGTACGTCTTGGTTTCGTTCTACACAGAGACCCGTAGAAGTGATGCTTCGTGAGTCATCAATCGTGACCTTATTTCTGCCATACTGTCTCAGCCAACCATACCGGCAAAGCTTATACTCAGTAGCCGCAACAAGCAAAGTCATTCCACATGTGCAGTAGAAGCATGACCAACGGACTATCAACGTGGCAATGGTTTTAGTCTGTGACTCACCTGTCAGCCAGTTGGCCATAAATTTGTAGCTGTGATATTTTTTTAGACGTTGCGCTGCTGCAGTTACAGTTAGATGAGCTTTTTATCATCGCTGTTCGATGCTGAAATACCGTGCTTACTGTTAACCGAGCCTTGCAGAACTGCGATATTTGGACTCACTGCGGTATTAGGATTAGTTTGGTCAACTACCAATCACCTAAACCAAACTAAACTAACAGTGCAACTGATATAAAATAGTTAGGAGGGGGCAAATCATCATTACCGTCTATGGTGCCCTTTTGACGATTGCCGTTTTACTATACAAGGCCAACTCGATGTTTCGCTGTTTGGTTTCCGAATCGTGCTGTCTAACAAAACTACTGAAAGTTCGTGGTTTGTTTCGCTACTACATTCCGATAGAAATATCGTTCATACCATATTTCCTGCAGATGTTTATCTGTCTTGCGAAGATTAAATGTGGCCTTTTGCGTATTAGCGGCCGCATTTCTCATTATTTCAACGTTGACTCAGGCTACTGTATTACAACAGCAATTAAGCATACCTCTGCGGCATTTAATCAGCAGGCGATTCAAGTTGTACTGATAGCTCTGCTAATAGTTGTGCCGCAGAAACCCTGCCTTCTTGAGCGACGTGAAAACATTGTCTAATGCAAGCAGCCAAACCCGTTGGAGTATGTTCCGGAACGAGAGGAGAAAAACCATCTATGATACGTATCATAAACTGATTGTCGGTCATTTCGCCCGCTGGAAGGACCATATCCAACTTCTGCAGCCACATTTCGTGTCGACCCGTAATGTGAGCAACCAGGTCCAGCATAATGCAGCCCAAACTCCATATATCAGTCTTCCGCCCGGGGCATGCTGTCGACTCTTGCGCGAATTTCTTGAGCATCTCAGGGGACATGTAGCGAACTGTGCCGCGGAGGTGCTTGATATCTTGCGAACAAGTGATGGTGTGGGCCAGTTGGATAAGGTCGTCCAGATCACCGATTAACAGACTGTGCTCGTCATCTTTAATCCGTTGAGCGAGGATGTTGCCCGGCTTTAAATCTCCGTGCAGCATCTTATTCTCGTGAAGGAATTCCACTCCACGTGTGATGTCAACTGCGTAACGAATCGCCATTGTTTCGGTCAGTAATTTTTCCGCTTCCCGAAGCTTTTTGAGTAAGCCTGCCAGATCGCCACCTGAAAAGCAAGATCAGCTGCAGCACTACTGAGTGTTTGAGAGCCCCGACGGTTAACAGTAATCAACATACATAATTGAAAAGAATTTTTCTCTTATTTAAGGCGTGTTAAGTGAGATTCCATTTATGAAATTTTCGTAACATGGATCTAAATCATCCATTTATGAATGATGATGTGTTAGGAAAAACTGTAGAATATTAGCCTGAGATTCTAGCACTTGAATGGAATAGTTTGATTCGGTGTTCTTTGGTAGATACCAGTACGGAAGTTAGAGCTACATAGAATTCTATATGTCTTGGAGCTGCCGATAGTACAAGCGGAAAGGCAGACCGTAAGCCCGTTTGGACATACGGTACTGCACACAGTAATTCCCGTTCAACTGGGACCAGCAATGTAACACAAACGCACATACATTACGCTATCTTTACCACTTCCCGAAACTGATCTGTGCATATTCTCACTTTCACAGTAGTCCATGAGTAGCTCGATACTGGCTCCTCCGGGTACTCTTGAAATGGTAATTTTGTGGTAAGTTATTAGGTGATTGTGCTTAAGAAGAACCAAGGCTTGCATCCTGTTGCGCCATTTTTTCAAGCTTTCGATGTCAGTCAGAAGAAGGGATTCGCTACGCAAATGTACAACCTTCACAGCCGCAGTTGCCTTTCGAGCCGGACGGCCGTTGTATCTGACAGTGGCGGTATATACGAGGCCAAATGTACCTCTCCCAATGAAGTCGTTAGCTTTATAATGGTATTCGCAGTCCTCCCCAAATGTTTCGCTACCATGAACATCAGGCATGGGCACGGCTGAACTCGTATCAGAAGACACCTGAAAACATGTACTATGAAAGTACAGAGCAGATTATCAGTGCCGGGGAATCGGAGTTAGTTTTAATGTTTAGTCCGAGATTATACTGTATCTGCTGAAGCATCACTACTGAAATTTCGATCATGGTTCTGGCCATGCACAAAGCATAGCGGTGTTTTTTTCTGTGATCGATCGGCCAGATAATCTGTCGGTTTCGGTTCACGGTGTCTCAATTCTAGATGATAAGCACCATAATACCCTTTTACCAAAGTCGCGGTGGGAAGAAATTTCATGCAGTCCAAAACATCTCATTTACCGTAAATGCGAGCTTGGGAATCATGTTGAGGACCTGCATTCAAGCAGAACAGTTCCACTTTGCAGTTTTTAGCAGAAACTAAAACGCATTCAATCATATTGGATTTGCGAAACGTTTATAGTGAGCAACACTCATAGTGGATTTATTCCAAATCATATGTTTTCCCTGTGATGCCGGTGCCGTGTTTTGTGGACTCACCGCTGCAATGTATGCCGCCTTATTCACCTAACCGAAGTCGAACTCCTTCACCTTACTCGAGGAGCAGCAGCCATTCCGGGGCTCTCGGTATTGACGTACTACAGCAATCCTAGTCTATGAGAGGTTGCTCTCCAAAATAATTCTGCAGGCTGCTCACTGAACGGTGAACTGCAGTCGACCCAAGTGAAGAAGTGGCCTTAATCTCTGAATTAACCGAAAACTACCAATGCTGACCTTAAAAGTTCGCCACAGTGTCTTGTATGTCCACATTTATAGGACTAGTTAAAACGGGGCCTACTCCCACCTGTTCGCAGCCCGGGATAAACAGAAACATGATTTACGGGATTCGGCCGACCTTATTATGTGCGCAGGCATAAAGAAACATTCGAAATTCGGAACCCACCAGAACAGATGCCTACATCCCGGCCTAGGGCCTTAATCGCGTTTCTTTCAGAACATTCATTGCAGCATCTGCGGAAGTTGCGTTGGCAGTTTATAACTGTGCCATACAAGTACCTAAGTTAAAAAAAGCGCTAGCTCTGGTGCCAAGCGGGAGAACTACTAGTAATTTCCACTCAATGGACAGCTACATTGCGTATGTTCTATTTAACTCGGTTTCTTTATCTGAAGATGAGACAATCCACATGTCTGAAATGTACAACATACCTTTCCCAAGCGTATTCCTAAAGAGATTTCCTTTCCTTCCTCCTTATCGGCGGCTTTGCGTATATTCGCACGATGCGGCTGCCATCTTTTGTACCGCAAAAATAAGCAACGCGCCAGCAAACCACATGAAACAGCGATAGCCGGAATAGCCGTTCCCAAAACAATGGGCAACCCGGTCCATGTGCTGTTCCTTGAGGAGAGAGATGAGCTGTTGCCACGCACATTTTGACTCTTTGGATACATGATCACTAGATCCGCAGATTCGGGTTCTCTACTAAACTGGCTGACATACGCGTAATCTATGAAAAACTCCGGCGAATCAGGGTTGTCCTCAGTATAGCTTTTACTGGGCCGTAGAACTGTTAATAAAATTTGCATCTTGGGCCACTTCTCCATGCCCGGAATGTCGGTGTTGGAAAACTCGCACGCCCAAATGTCATCCAGGAGCCAAGCCACAACCTTGCTAGTCCACAACAGTTTGTAAATGTGGTAATTCAGCGACAAGTCCTCTGAACTACAAGTATATATAACTACAGTGTAGACAAGCTATAAATATGAAACTACGATATGAACAGCAAAATCTGCCGAAAAATACCTGTCAAAGCGGCGCGATGCTTCTGTTTCACGACCGTTGGCGTTAGAGCTCGCATTCTGATACCATAGATCACACTTTAACTGCTTGCGATTATCGTCCGTTACAACAATACTAAAAGCCGGCAATATGTGTGATTGACAGTTTACTTCAGTGGTACAGTTAGGACTGAAGAAGGCAATGCGTGACTCGACCCCTTTCCCTCGTGCGACCTTGGCCCGAACTTGAACTTCGCCGTGCCTAAAGTTGAACTTATTAGTGCGGACCGCAGCGCTCGTCGGAAGACCGATTTTAGCTTTGACGTTTGGCTCGTCAAAGAAATCGCCAGCCTTAAGTTGCAACACTCCTTCACTGACAGCCACATGTGCATTGCTGAAGATAAGGTAGTTTTCATCAGACCCTGACATCCCATCATTGACATACCATTTCCCGCTGTTAACAGCTTCGCCGTCGAAGTCATCCCGGAAGATTACGGTCTTGTTTGTATGCGAATTCGCGGCTATGAGGACTATGCGTAAGCAGAACACGAGGATCAGACTTATGCCTCGCGATGCTTTTCTGTGCTGTATGCCAGTCTTGTCGCTAATGGCTACGCTGAAAGTCCTTCTTGATGCTGGACTTCGTATTTCGGTAACCGGGCTAGAGCACTGACCGGTTATCTGGTTATGCGGATCATGCACCGTAACACCTACGGTTTTATATCGCTGGTCCTTTCTGCCTCCTTCACGCAATGTAACCTGCAATAATGTCCTCCGAGATTCGAAAATGTATCCCATCGGGCCTATCCGGAAACAATGTCCACCATCCAAAAGCATTCTCTTGTTGTCCAGGTTCGATTTCGGTTTTTTCTTCCAATCGAAAACTCCAAAAAAACCAACAATGTTGTTTGCAGGACCGGACCGGTATTCCTTCTACTGCCGTTTTTACATTACCGGAAATTGCCTCATTTGTGCAGAAGAACTAAAGGCCGCGGGCCGCAGAAGAGAGCCTTAGTTCAGGGAAGACACTTTTGTCGGACAAGATATCCGGTCTAGGTACACGATAACTTTATTGTAGTTGTATTCCGGATGGGAAACATTATAGCTCCAGTTGGACAATTTAGCCGAGGAAGTGGTTATACAGTGGTGCTGGGCCAAGTGTAGTCAAACGTGTTTGACACTGTTCCATCCTCGACTGCGCAGTGTGTAGAATTATATTCCAACGTTTTCTAAGACAACTTTTTGTCCTCTATCTAACGTAGATCAGAGGGACCGGCTCCCAAACATCCGGTTTTATGGAAATCGGTTTGAACGAGTACATGTAGGGGTCGTTTCTGCAGGTCGTACAAACACGACTTCAGAAACTGCCGCAGCGTGTACGCAGACACTTGGTATGCTGCATTCGACAGAACACAAGCTTGCCCTCTTCCTGAACTAAAAGCAATCTGATTTTATAACGAAAGCGCGGGAAGGCGAACCATTGAAATTCTTCTCTAATAGACTTCTATGTTAAAAAACATGGGACGGAAAAGTCCCCATGGATGCGCAAAAGCAAGTTTTTGAAAACGGTTTGCTGATTTGCAGAAAGAGTACGACCGAACCATGCCAGAAACGACTTCCGAACGGGCATGTGATGCTTTAGCGGCGCGTAGATCATTTTCGAATTGTGGTACGAAAATGATCGGAAGAAAGGGATGAAAATAAAGAAAAAAAACACAGCTTTAGATTTAAGGTGCGATATGTCTGGGAACGCTTTGCACACATCATGAATTTAAATTGAGACGGATATTTTGGTTTTTTCTCTACAATTAAACTACAAAAACACCCAAGTGAGACCTCACCGGGTCTCGTGACAGAGGCCAAACCAACCACTGGTCAAGTTCGACGCTGTTGCTCGCGCAACCGCCCGCAGCAGATGACAACGACTCGAAATAAGTTTTTTTTGCTTCTCGCGAGAACACAAAAGGAGGTTCTGCGAAATGAACATAAGATGACAGAAAACTACTCATTCTGCAATTTTTGAGGAATTATTTTATCGAGTTTGACAAGTGAAGAACACGGGTCGGCCAAGTTTTCGAAGCTGGTGTGTTTAAATTAAAATTTGTAATAAATTCCAGTCATCTGATGGAACCAAACTTTGTTTCCTGCAAGATAGCCGAGTGAATGGACGTCTAGAATACATTCGCAAAATAACTGTAAGGCTTCATGGTGCGCGATGGGAGGGACTGAAATCGGTTGACCACACTTGGCCCAGCACCACTGTAAGTAATACCTGTAGAAAACGTCTTTTCAGAAGCTCTCGCACTCAGCGTTTTTGAACATGAGCTATACGATGCACCTGGTTTTCGCAGCCAGTGGGAAATGGAGGCAGGAGTTGTCGATAGCACAAGATCTACAAGATCAAATAAGCGGTATATACGTCGACCGAAAGAAATACTTCTAAGCGGAAGGTACAACCCTCTAAACATGTAATTTCATCGAAGTCTGCAACCTTAATGAAAGTCACTTTTAAATTCGTTTTTTTTCTGCAGACCAGACTGAGTGTTTCGTAACACCGAGTCAGTAAGCAACTACAAGTCTGCACATACTTCTGACGGTATATTTGTGGCGATGCCCGGGAGCAAATTGACGGTGGCAAGCCAAACAATCTGCAAGGTGCTGCGCGCGTCTTTGTTGTGTTTTGCTCTTACATTCAGAGAAACATAGACTAGCAAGCAAGGCAATTCCATTTAATCTGCAGAAGCATTCATAACGTACTAGAAAGCGGCAACGGTAGTACTGGTAGTCTCTGGCTTGGCCAGCTGGCAATAACATCTAACTGTGATAATTTTCTATCTAACTAGCTGTCCACTTGTTTGTCAACACCAAATTTTCTATAACTTCCGCTGATGCAGTTATATGAACTTTTCGTCATCGCTGTAACGCTGTTCGATGCTGCAATGTTTTCGATACGCTCTGGCTGTTAAGACGATACCTCGCAGCTGAAACTGGGTTTAGAAGAAGTTGTTTTTTACATCAGCTATGTTGTAAACAATTTCCCGTGCACTGGGTCTGCATGCGCAAGGCATTCAGCTACACAATGGTGTGCTGCGATCCTCTCTGCGCCCTTTACCCACTGAGCTATTCATCAAACAATGAAAAAACTTTGGAACGAAACGTTGAATGAGAAAGTTTTTTCGATTTGGGCTAGCGATAGCTCATTCGATGTCTTTTTCTCCAGAAAGCCTATCTACC
>JAQGAU010003437.1:0-13232 GCA_034698045.1 Paramacrobiotus richtersi
TCAAGGATGTCAGACAAATGTAATGACAGTTGTCTTTGTTTTACTACTTGTCAAAAACATCAAGATAGGCACGGATGCAAGCAGAGCGTGGTTTTACTGCAGAAGTCGCTGCTTGACGGCAGTAAAAGAAGTATTAACCTTGAAATGCATACTGAAATCCGTTAGTGAAAATGAGGTCTATACAGTACGTATACTTTCTGCGGACAAATTACCGTTCCGAGCGTGAAACTATAAGAGCGGTTCGTTGGTAACATGTAAATAATTCGCTATAAACTTTGTTATACAATTAATGTTTGATAAAAAGCAAGTGGAAGACTGTCATGTATATCACGTATATGAGAGTTCAGACGGAATCGCCAAAGTCGTACATCATACCAGACAGGACCAGTTTTTGTCCATCCTCCATGTCGATCTTGATACTAGGTTTAACCAGTTTGTTTAGCGGCGTATCGTTCCAGAAACTCGATAATGGAGCGGGGCTCCTTAGCGGGAGCTCGAGTCGCTATGATAGTTGATAGCCTGTCTGGGGAACAGCGAACAGTTTCAGTTCCTATATGCCCGCCCTCTGCTCTGTGGCTTCCGCAGCTGAGGAAACCGTTTTACTGCTATTTTAGAGACTTTTCTTTCGGGGCAGTTCGTAATCTTCACATTATTCGCGATTTGCCCCTAGCGTTTTCCAAAGAGCACGACCTATGCCATAGAAGTATATTTAATTCGTATAGTGGAAGTACATAGCCCTCATTGCTTTTTTGTCTGGATCGAGCGTTCCCGCATTGACAGATGGGGCAGAAATCTTTAAAACGTCGTTAACGTCTTGCGGACGGAGCGGCGCGCGTTCGCGGGGTAGCTAGAACTCATCGGAAGCATGGAAATAGTGGAATGAATCCTTGACCTGCTTTCAGAGTCGCGATTGTTACCTTGAGTTTTATTCTGTCATTCATAATAAAAATGTCTCCCCATTCCTAATCACGTAAATACTGAAACCGTGAAAAAGTGGATTCTATGAGAATTACGGTAAGTGAAAGCTGTTGAGCGAAGGTTTAGGTAGTAACAGCCTTACAGACTCTTGCTTAGGACTGGCCCTGGGTCAATATATGCAACCGCAAGCGACACGTTGTCATGCCAGTCTTAATGTATGTTTTATTGTTTATATCTGATTTCATCAGTATCTGCAATTTTGTCTTGTTTTACTGCTTATCAAAAACATCAGGCTAGGCACAGATGCAAGCAGAGCGTGAATTTACGGCAGAAGTCGCTACATAGCGGCAATAAAAGACATGTTAACCTTGAAATGCAGGCTGAAATCCGTTAGCGAGAAACAAGTTCATTCAGTACTACTAGCCGATAAAATCACCCTTAAAAGTGTTAGACTATAAAAGCGGATCATCGATCACAAGCAACTAACACTGGCTTACTTGAAAATTTCTAATAAACAGCAGCAAGGCATTTGAGCTATCGCAGTATAGACAGCGAGAATGTACAGCGTGGTACTTAATTCGGATCCAACCGCCAAAACGTCACATCACTCCGGACACGATCAGCTTTTGTCCATCCACCATGTCGATCATGATTACAACTGACTTAACTAGCCCTCCAGCGGTGTACTGTTCCAGAACCTCGAGTATGGAGCTGGGATCGCTAGGGGGCGCTCCAGTCGCTGGTGGAATTGATGCGACCGTCGGCGGAACAGCGGGCTGTTCCGGTTGCTTGGCGTCCTGTTTAGACGTCGTGGGATAGGTGTGCTTAGGTGGAATCGGGATTTTTGCTGTTGTTTGGCGGCCTCTTGGGGTCTTTGTGGCTGGTCCTTTCGAAGCACCCGTTTTCCGAGGAGCGCGAGGTTTCTTCGGAATCGGAAGAGGATACGACTGCGTTTGCCCAGGACGGATATCAGTCGGTACAGCTCCCGTTGCCACGTCCTTACGGCTCATGTCAGGCTTACATTTTTTTGGATCTTTTTCCAACGCAGCGGCCGGTCTTTTTGTTCCCTTGTCACTAACGATCCGTATAGTGGAAGGAGCCCTCCTTGCCTTTTCCGGAAGAGTGCCTGCCGTGGTAGAGAGCTGGGAATTCTTCAGTACGGCGATGGCTCCTTGCGGACGGTTCGGCGTTTGTCCGTGGTGTGGACCCGCATTCACGATTCTGATCATGCTTTGACGAGAGGCTGGCGGTGGATTCATTACTGGAAATCGGTGCTGCTTGACAGTTGCAGGAGCAAGGCTAAGCGGCATTTTGACGGAATACAGGAAGAACAAAATGGAATGGAATATAATATAATTCAGCACATAAAAAATGGTGCGTTCGGAATGGAGACACGGGCGCTCAAACTGATCGAAAGCTTGGAATGCACTGAGCTTCGCGATGTAACGGAGTTACTCAGCACAATTTAGACAGCTGCCTGCATAACAGGATACAGGGCACCAAATATTCGCAGAAGAGGCCTGATATCCGCAGACTGGTCGTTCCGTTAATCTGATCTGCGTTGATATGTCGGCTATAGTCAGGTTACCAGTAAAACGAGAATACATTACAATACGGGGCATTTCTCTATACGGATGTCTATCAGAAGCAGGCATCAGAAGGAGGGCTTAATTTTGCTTCATTCGAAGGAAGATATTCCGAATGCACTGGAGTTGACATAGACGTATTGTGGAAAGTGGTCAACTTATCACACCGAACATTAAAACCGGCAATTAACTAACACGTCGATCTTTGCACCTTTTTAAAGTTTTGACGTAAAATATGTATAAGACAGTATGTACCTCAGTTCTCATGCGTCTGCTCGACTATTATCAGAGGTGGGGCATTCAGCTTTCGTATGTGGCAATACTGTGTAACAAACAGGAAACGCTAAATAGGGAGTACACGGCAGGTTTATTTTACGTACAATAACATATCGCTCACTTTCCGTGGCAACAACCGGACTATGACCAGCGATCGTAATAATCTCCCAGTAGAATCGCATTTACCACGCTACACGTGTACAACTCACCATTTCACGCCTGAACAAATACGGCACTTCTTTCAAATAAACTGGTGGCTGGATATTTCGATAACTTTAAAAAAGTATCTTGGCCTATATATTATTTGACTCTAATGTCCTGCTCGGAAATAATTTAAAAACAGCTGTTTATACGTAAGTTTTCCCGGCAGAAAACCAGTTGTTATGGACTCTTTAACCTCTAGTACACCAGTAAATGGTGTTGGAAAAGAGGATGAGGTTGATACCTCCCAGCAACTGGCTGATGTGCTTCGTGTGGGAACACGAAGAAGTCAGGTAAGGATCCTCATACTGGAGAGTTGTTGGAGATATTTACATCTTCCTAACATGATTTGCTGGTGTTTTAATAGCTCGCGCTGGTACAAACAAATTATGTTGTTGAGCGACTCCGTGAAATCAATCCTCAAGTGGAGTTTCCAATAAGTATGTTACTGTACAGTACAACAGCAAGATTCCCATACATTTTCAGCTTTACTAGAGCGCACTGTTTATACTGTCTATAATTCAAATGTCCCATTATTTGTTTCTTCGATAGTTGGGATGGACACAATCGGCGATGATATTCAAGCAGTAGCGTTATCAAAAGTATGCAGTTGGTTTTTCAGCAGCGGCATCTTGAGTTTTATGTATGCAGTGTGGTACAGAGCATTAATGCAGCCATTCTTGCAGATTGGAGAAAAATCTTTGTTTACCAGAGAATTAGAAATCGCACTGCAGCTGAACAAAGTCGACTTTGTTGTGCATTCACTGAAAGATCTACCGACAACCTTACCGCACGGCATGACCATCGCCGCCATTCTAACGTACTTATTTTTTCCTATTAAAAAAACTTAATTGCTTGGGTTTGGACCACATTTTGCGGACTTCTCCATTTTCAGTCGAGAAAATCCTTTGGATGCTGTGGTGCTAAGGCAAGATCATGATATGCTCCGGAAATCCGAAGCAGGAGTTGGCTTCACATGGACGCTGAATGATCTTCCAGAACACAGTGTTATAGGAACAAGCTCACTGCGACGTGCCGCACAGATAAAGCGGAGATATCCTCATTTACGATTTCAAGACGTGGTATGTTTCCGTTTAACTATAGAGCTTCGGGCTTTTTCAATCGTTCTGTAGTAGTAAATGATTTTAAATGTCATATTTAGAGAGGAAATCTCAATAGCCGCCTGAAAAAGCTGGACGATCCAAGCACCTCCTTCGATGCTCTGATCCTCGCAACGGCCGGATTAGTGCGTCTCGGTTGGCACGATCGAATAAATCTAGTAAGATTCAAGTCCGTCTCTGTAGTTATGCGTTGCTGGATCATCTTTTCAAATAAAAGGTTCTGCCCATCGAAGACTGCTTGTATGCAGTTGGCCAAGGCGCACTGGCGATTGAATGCCGCGACAACGATGTCAAAACCTTGGATCGTCTTCGGCCGCTTATCGACGCGGACACCACCATTTGCTGCATTGCGGAACGGGCATTTTTGAAACACTTGGTACTTGTAAAGCTGGAGCTTTGCTGGAATACTTGATTACCGCAACCTTTGCGTTTTAGGAAGGAGGATGTAGTGTTCCCTGTGCCGTTAGCGCAACCTTCAAGAACAACATTGTACGTCCTTATTGCATCAAGAACTTCACTGTAATCTTTCGGTTGCTTTCGTTTTTCAGCTGGTAATGAAAGGCGGTGCGTACAGTCTGGATGGATCGCAAGCTGTAGAAGATTCCGTTGATGTAAGGCTCAGCGTTATTCCTGCTATCAGTTAAGGTTCTTTGACAATGAGTGTTTTCTGCAGTTTGACCTGTCCAGCTTGATTGATGCATGTGCGGAACATTTTACCGGCGATTATGTCAGTGTCCACACTCAACATCTCGACACAACCCAAGTGTGCGGCGCCGTACACGCCGGAGTCGGATTGGCCAGGAAACTGGAGGCTAAAGGGGCAATGGAGATTCTCGCTGAGGCTCGAAAGCAGACACATTCAGCTAATGTTATTAACATACCCACTAAGCGTACGGACGATAATGGTCACGAGTTCTGACGCGAAAAATACGCGGTTTTATGGTACTGTCCAGAAATGCTTATCATATATTCATATTGGCCTAAAAATTTCAGAATGGTTACTTAGCTTGGTTCACCCACTGTGTTGTTCCAAGATGATGCTGATGTACCTGACATCGAGATGACTTTTGTGTTACACTTGTATGAAGCGTCTATATTTATGTGCTAACATACTGTACAGTGTTACTATCACCCTTGCACGGCCCTTAGTTTTAATTACAGAACATGCCGCACGGTCCATACAAGTTTTCAGAATACTTCGCGAACTACAAAAGTTGCGGTGGTCAAATTTGTGGCGTCACTAGTTTCAATGAACGAGATGTGCGTAACTCACAACATAAAACAGAACGCACCAAAACGCTTATCATCCAGCTCTCTATTGGCAGACGTAGTCAGCATATAATAATAATTACAAAACATTTTTCAGTTCATAATTCTTAAACCATCACTAAATCATGCAGGAACATTTTCTTCGCCATATGTAGCACAGTGTTCAGCAGCTCATACATTTACCGGCGTCCTTGCCAGTTTGAATTGGCTGAAGCAGCGTTCCACGAGTTCGGTCGGTACCCTCTGGCGCCAGCATTTCCGAAGGCTTCCCCACTCGCTCCCCACGGACTGCTCCAGCTGAGCGCATTGTTATTCGTAAACGTATCTCCCATATCAGCATTAGCACCACCCAGAGAATTGCCACCCGCGTTGGACGAGCTGGGAAATCCAAATCCCGGGAATCCAAAAGTCTGGCGTTTTCGTCGTCCCTGGCTCCATGTATTCGAAGTGGCAGCATTCCACACATTCGGATTCATACCTTGGCCCATGGCGTTCCCACTGGCGAATCCACTGGCGCCCCATGGACTGCTGAACGTGCGGGCACGATTATTGACACTCGTACTGCCCCACAAGGCATTAGCACCACCGAGAGCGTTGGCATTGGCACCGGAGCTTGGCTGCCACCATTGTGCGTGGGAGAGGGTCACCAGGGAGAGAGACAGGAGGACTACCGAAACATACATTCTAGCTGATCGTTATGTGGATACTGTTTTGAAAACTTCAAAGAAGAGATGAATAGTTCGCTTTAAGTGTGAACTAGAAGCGAACTGGTGCTTGATACTTCGAGTGTCGTGATGGATGCGTATTTTATATGCCGTTGAGAAAACTTGGTTCGCTTTTTTTCCACCAATATACACGTGCCGGACTTTCGATGAATAATCTATCGCCAGGAGCTACGGATACCGGCTGGCTGTCGTTTAGTAAGTCGTCAACCGTAATAATACTGAGCCGTTGTTTTGAATGGTTACAATGCGGTTTTCGTTGCTGGTACATTGTATTCCAATGAAATCCACTTTCGGTGAATGTCTGTACGTCGACCGGTACATGGGGGGCAATATCCGTTTCGCGTTATCTGAATTTATCGCTAGTTGTAGTGATTCATTGTAAACCAGTAATATGCTTCGGGTGAAGCGAGCAGTCAAGTATTCGCAACTCCACGCCGTTGTACGCTGTCGGTGGAACAGGAATTCTCTTTTCACTAGCGAGAACTAACGTAAAATATCCAGCCTATGGACAAGTCATTTTTCATAATGGACACCTTGTCAAACGTGAAGATACCGCTACTACCGCACGGATGAGCTATTACTACTGCCCCTGACTAAAGGTAATCCGGAAGCCTCCAGTATGTGACAAGATTATTTATATATCAAAGGTTTTTTGCATTGTTGCTGTCTTAAGGTCAGTTTTGCTCTGGGGACCTTCTTCGTTTCATAAGATTATTGAACTGATATGTTTTAAGGATCACAGAAAGCACAACATAAATTTCGCATATTCTTAGTACTCGACCATTTTGCCACATTTTTAGTACCTTAGCTCTCTGGACGGAATTTTTGCAATCAGGACTTTTTTTGCTCAGAGGCAGATGGTTTATCGGACACAGCGTTGGTTTTGCTCGAATTTACCCATTATGTGCAAACTGGTATAGAGTTTTGTTGGAGAAGTAAAGACGACTAGGAAGGGAACGCATTTGGTTTTGAATATTTTGGAAACCCAAAATCGATCTGTGTAAAATGATTCAAGTTTTTTTCCCTTCTGTTTTTAAAACACTGCGTTTGCACTATTTTTCTTCTGAACAGCCGATTTGATCTCTAACTTTCCTGCAGTAAAAACTGGGCTTTCTTCGTTCGTGGCTCACGTTCTGAAGTGCAAACTGAACATCGTATGCTTTCCTTTCCTTCGTTTTTTTGAAAACAGCGTATGTTTAGTTTGTTTTTATTCCGCTATATAGTTTATACCGTTGTTTTCTCAGCAAGTGCATCTTTAAAGTTTAGCGACTCTCAAGGTGACCTTGAAGAGGAATCGGCCAAAATTATGCTGGCTACTACAGCACAGTTGAATTTTCATATTGACAGGAATATGTATATGCATCGAAATTTCTTGTATACGCTATTAGTAAGATGAGGTATGCACGATAGTTCTCGCTGTTTCCCAATGAGTGGCAATTCGTAAAGCACAACTGAACGTATTTCGAAGAATATCGAAGTGTACCTACTTCATACCATTGTCCCATCCGCAGAAATTTACTCGTTTATGTAGAATTATTTAGAATTACTCGTTAGTGGAACTTATTATTAGTTCACATACTAATTATGTATGAAATAAACTATAAATACCGCCTTGCACTCGTGAGAAGTAAACTTGCCATGCGTACCGATGGATGGGTAACGATACTGTTTTTAGATACGGCTCGATATTCTGTGCATTACATGCTTACCGTCACTCGTAAGTAACAATTCTTGAAATTAATATTATTGTGCCGCGTTTGAACTTATGTCGATAAATGATGCTATATGCATTCACCATTAATATCGAAGTACAGCTTCTGACAGACTCTGGTATGAAATGACGGAAGCGCATGAAATTACTGCAGTATTAATGGTCACATATCGATGCAGTATTAATGGTCTAGGAACTAGACAGCAGGCATGACAAACATGCGATGTCCAATGCGGCAATTAGTTAATGCGGCGTTCTTTAATACTATTTATCCAGCATGGTTTCAGCACCGATTTCTTTCGCTCGCGATGTAAGATTCGTTGTGCTGTATCGAAGCATGAAGAATCCGTACATAAACCCTTACTGACTTCAACAAACATCGTCAGCCATTGTTCAGTGTACTTTTTCTTCTTTCTGATTCGTGTACCCTGTCACATCATGAAAGCGATCATTTCACTACTTTCCATGGTTGCGGTATGCAGCAGCGCAGCAGTGGTAAGAATGTTATGTTATGGTTGCCTTTGTGAAGCATTACTGTGAACGCTCTTTATATATATTGTAAACGCAATTATTGAGCAACCGTTACCGGCAGGTTCTGATAATACTATATCCATTCAGTCAATTAAAATTATTACTATGTAAGCAATATCTTAGTGTTATTACAATGAACCGATGATGAGCAGATTTGTGGCTAAAGTGTCCCGAATCACTGTTTTGAAATGCTGTTGTTTGTTTTATCAGTACAAGCGAGCTGCCGGTGGTCAGAATCCCAAAGTCTTCTCTGCTCTGGCTCAGCTGAGCAACGACAGGAGCAAGATGGACGCTGGTCAGTGGTTTGAAGTCTACCTAAATGACAAGGCCGGGCAGGATTACCCAATCCTAACCGAGATTCCAGCTGCCAACGTCCAGTGCGGCAGCGTCCCCCCAGGTTTCTACGCTAACGATGGAGCCGGCAAATGCCAAGCCTTTGATCGAAGCGACATTAACGGAAACCAGACCAGCTACCTCTGCCCCAACATGACGGTATATAATATACACTATATCATTTTACCCAGACACAGCCGTTGACAGTATTATATCTTACGCTCTTCAACCAAATCACCGTGGTTTGCGACTGGTTCTGGAACGTCGACTGCGCCTAAGTGCGCACGTTCTATGATTACTCGAACAGCCGCCTTTACCAGGAGGGAGTTGCCCTTTTGGATGACGAGCCCGATTTCGTCTTGACAATTACCGGAGCCGTTGCTGGTCAAGGGGCATCTGGAAATGTCGTGGTTAAGAAACCCAAGGGAAAGAGGCCAGCCAAGAATCTTTAGAATCTTCGCCCTTTTTTTGTATAGGGGCGCCATTAACAATAGTGGATTTCTTTTTCGTGTCGCATTTGGAACACCGGAGTTTTAACTTGCGGATTTGGTGTTGTCAATATATCTTAAGTTATTAATCATTTCCACTGCTTATATAAAAAAAGCTGGTCTTTAAAAAAACGTTAAAGCAATGGTAGATCAGTCTTCGGCCTTGTAAAGTATTTAATTAGCTACCATAGCTAACTCCTTCTTGCTATAAAAAGACACTGGTGCGCAGTTGTTCGCATCCCGGACAGCCTCCACAGCTGCACACCTTTTCTAGCAGGATTTCGCCAGTGACATGGCGCGCCAGATTTCGAAGGCCAAAGTCTTGTACGAAGGTTTCGCTGCCAGTCTACAGTACCAGAGCGCCAACACCGGAAGAGATACTAAACGGTTTTCGAGCAAACAAAAGAAAATCCTCTGAACAGGGTCTGTTTTTGTTCAAAAATGGTTTATGAAACATTTACGATTGGTCCGTAGTCGGTAGGCTTCCTGGATGAAAGGACATTGATGCATGCCCAGAATATAATAATTTCTAATATAAGTTTGCTTACCTAGTATACCAGTTGGACAATGGCGCCAGACAGGATCCCGGCACACGTTTGTGCACCTGATGGCTTCCGCGTGCACCATTTTAAACGGCGAATTTCCTAGACTCTGAAAAAATTCCCTACGAAACAATTTCCCGTGGGCCCAGTTCCATCTGCTCATCTGATGATCACCTAAAATTTGAGGTTTGTTTCTTGCATCTGTTAATGAGCGAAACAATTTCACCATGGGGAACTGATGAATAAGATCGGCATGAGTATCACACGTGCAACATTTTTATCGTGACATTTTACTTTTATTTGTGCCAAGCAGTAACAAGTCTACTGATCAGTAGAGGGCCAAAAAACTGAGTCAAAGAGCTACGGCTTTAGTTTCGTCAAAAGTATTTCGACAAGTGGCCGCGGATTGACCTTTAGCCGTCATTTGTGATGGCGCATGTACAACCGTCTGGATGAGATATCATCCGGCGGTCATTTTTCCCCCAAGATCGTGAAAGCCGTCTGGAGAGTCCAAATTCTGTGCACCCACACTTTTCGAATACCAGACATCCATCATGTGTTAAATCTCATCTGAACACTTCCTCAAAGTGCCATGCAAACCGAACGCTATCCTACGGAGAATTCTGAAAACCAAATGTAGAGTGCCCCTAACACATGTGCCCCTACTCGCCTTATAATTAGTTTGTTGCTTTTTGACAACAGGCGGCATAATATGGCAGTGTCTTATTAGGGCTACAGCAAATGTCCCGCTATAGTCTTGACAGGATCGACAGTCCATCTTGATTTGGCATTCGGGAATCCTGGAATCGGGATTCTTATAAAAGCTGTTGCTACGCATTTTCTTACAACAGCTGTAGAACTTTCACACACTGCTACAAGCCAGAACTGCGGATTAAAATATATTTCTTTCTTACCGTATTACATACACAGAACTCAGTCCTGTACCATTATGACGGATTATGGAAAGGTAGGTACGTACTACGTCGAGTGCAAATCAAACAGTTTAAACATAAATTCGAAGTTGCAATCTTTTATCTAGTACTCCAAAGTCCAAATTCACGAACTCTGCTTGCAGATGGTGTTTTACAGTACACCATCTGCAGCCACAGTTGGCGAAAATTTTGGGCCAGATTAAAGCGCATTCACATCAAATTCAGCACAGTGACGGATCGGAGCCGTCTACCATGGTAGCGAAATCTTTCTGTTCAGCGTTGTACGCGTTTTATAATATTATTTGTATAATATTATTTGAGAATTAAGTCTGCTAATCGGAGCAGCGCAGGTAATCGTAACAGAGGGTTGCTTTGCAAAGTCACCAAACGAGTATAATACTACAGTAATACCGATGTGCAGTCAATTGCTGCAGTTCTTCTTATACAATGTGCAATATTGCATAATACATAGAAATACTATCAGACAGAAATACAATATCAACGCACTTCAAGTGTTTTACTATACCCACAGGCTAGCGCTAATCAGTCAGCGTTAATAATATTACTTCAACTTATGGTGTTTAATATAATATAACACGCAATTACAAGAACGTAAGAAATACGAAATCAGTTATCAAAAGGCCCCTGTCGGGGCCGAATCCCTGAAAACACTTCTTCAAGGTTAGCAGAAGGCGGTGCAGTGCCCATGATGGCCAATATCAACCATATGTTCGATGTTTGTATTTTTATCGGCTCTGTTTAGTTCAGTTAATAGTTAATACGTATTAACTAACGTATGTATGTTGATTCGGAAGGTATAGCTTCCGAACCAACACCTTTGACCTTTGCTAGCAAACTGAATTACAGTACATATACATACAGTGGTCTTTGCTGAAACACAGTGTTTTGTTAGCACCGCACGACTAAGCTTTTACTGATTTGTAAAGTTTATTGGAAACAGAACGAGAAAATACTGGTCAACAATTTCGTTCTTGTATTCGAATTCTGTTGATGCAGGATTCATAAAACATATTAACATATGTCATGCATAGCACACCTGCTGAGGACATTGGGGTAGTATGAGTGGGTTTGAGAGACAGTACTAGCTGGATGCGAAAAAAGTTCATTTTGCGGCTGTACCCGTATATTTTTGTGGCAAGGCAGGATTTGCGTCTGATTGATTAATTACTTTAAAGCCAAAGACAGTAAAACCTGTGACTTTGAACACTCGCGTACTTTGAACAAGCTGCTACTTTGAACGCGTTCGTTGGAACCGGCGCGTCCCGTAGACTATAACACAGGGGGGACCCTTTGTACACTGAACACCTTTGTAAGGTGTACATTGAACATTTCCCTTGTCACGGGCACGGTAAACCGCCCTCTACGAATTGAACAACCACATAAAAAGTATCATTTTTTAGCAAAAAGTCATTTATTTTGATCAAAATCATCGTCCATCGTTTCAAAATACATTCTTTGTACTTTATTAAAGACCCGGAAGCGTCTGCCGCAGGCTATAAACCAAAGTTTAACGCTTTCAATTAAGCGTTAGAAGCGGTAGGAACTGCTTCGGAAACAGGTGTCGGCGCATCGAATATTCAGAATACAAGAACTTCGCGCTATTACACCTGAACGAACAGTATCTACTATTAGTGCGACATTTGATATTGCTTACTCGGACCTTGAGGTGCTGCATTTACTTTGAAAAATATCCGACAAGACAGCACACGGCAGTCGTTCAACATTGCAGATACCGCACTTTCAAACATACGCATATGACGCCGGCTGCATTTTATCTCACCCCCCCGGGGGTGGGAGGGGGGACGTTTCGTACATTGAACACGCTGCTACATTGAACAAAAACGTTGGAACGGCGCGTGTTCAATGTACACAAGTTTTACTGGACTAACTTATTACTGTTTATTCTGGTTTTGTTTAAAGACCAGCTTTATATTATCAGTACCGTTAATAAGCAAAGCAACGGATTAACAACGTCAGACAAGATTATAACAACGCAAGAACCGCAAGTTAAAGCTCGTGTTCCAAATGGGAAAGAGAAATCCACCAAGGTTAATGGCGCCCCTATCCCAAAAAAAGTCGAAGATTCTAGTGATTCTTGGCTCGATTCTTTCCTTTGGCTTTCTTAACCACGACATTTCCAGATGCCCCTTGGCCAGCAACGGCTCCGGTAATTGTTAGGACGAAATCGGGCTCGTCGTCCAAAAGCGCAACTCCCTCCTGGTAGAGGCGGCTGTTCGAGTAATCATAAAACGTGCGGACTTTGGCGCAGTCGACGTTCCAGAACCAGTCGCAAACCAGGGTGATTTGGTTGAAGAGCTGTTTTAAAGACAGAGAACAATGAGCCGCAGTTCTTACAAGTTTCTGTTGATATAGTGCGCTGTTATGTAATACGTACAGTCATATTAGGACAGAGGTAGCTGGTTTGATTCCCGTTGATATCGCACCGGTCAAAGGCCTGGCATTTTCCAGCTCCATCGTTAGCATAAAAACCTGGCTTGACGCTGCCACATTCAACACCGGCTGCGGGGATCGCCGAAAGTGTGGGAAAATCCTGTCCGGGTTTGGCATTTTGGTAGAC
>JAQGAU010003438.1:0-13230 GCA_034698045.1 Paramacrobiotus richtersi
CTAACCACTTTCCCACATTTTCTAGTGTTTATATACTGCACCTTTGCGTACCTCGGTGCAAACTTTGTAGGCTTTCTAGTTTTTTTTTCTGCTAAACGTCTACGCTTTTGCTGTTTTTCGGTGCCATATTCTGCAGTTTATCGGTTTTTTTTAGTGTAGTGTTATAACATCTTGTGTTGTTTTCAGTGATTAACTGTAGCAGGTGACCGTGTTTCTGTGAGAACTTTTCTTTACATTTTTCGTGTCTTGTACTACATTCTCATATCTTGCAGTTATTTGGTGCTAACGTTTCAGGTATAGTCCTGTTTTGGTGACATGTATTTGTAGTTTGTTGTGACTTTGTTTGGGCCCTTTGTGCTAGTGTTTTTGCACTTATCGGTCTTTAGTGCTACATGTTTCACACTTTCGAGAAGGCTATCATTCACTGCCGGACACGCACATTTCACAACTCAGTACGTATTTTTGGCTGCTTCGTACGCACTTCTCACCACTCTGTACACACTTTTCACTGCTGAACGTACACGTTTCACAACTCTGTACGTATTTTTGACTGCCTTGTACGCACTTCTCACTGCTGAGCACACACTTTTCACTGCTGGACACACACTTTTCACACCGCCTTTCCGCACTTCTCACTACTATGTATACACTTTTCACTGCTGAACACACACGGTTCACATCACTGTAGGTATTTTTGACAACTCTGTACGCACTTTTCACTGCTGAGCACACACGTTTCATTGCTAAACACACACATTTCACAACAACGTATTTTGTCGCTGCTTAACACACTTTTCACTGCTCTGCACGTATTTTTTTACTGCCGGGCGCGCAGATATCACTGCTGAACGCACACTTTCACTGCTCTGTACGTATTTTTTCATTGCCAGGCACGCGCATTTCACAACGCTGTACGCACTTCGCACTACTCTGTGCACTCTTTTCACTGCTGAACACACACGTTTCACAACTGTGTACGTATTTCTTGACTGCTTCGTACGCACTTCTCACTGCTGAGCGCACACTTTTCGCTGCTGAACACACACATTTTACAACTCTGTACGTACTTTTCACTACTGAACACACACATTTTACAACTCTGTACGCACTTTTCGCTGCTCTGTACACACACTTTTCACAACTCTGTACGCACTTCTCACTGCTGAACACACACATTTTACAACTCTGCACGTATTGTTTTCACTGCTGGACACACATTTTACAACTCTGTACACACTTTTCACTGCTGAACACACACGTTCCACAACTCTGTACGTAGTTTTGACAACTCTGTCCGCACTACTCACTGCTGAGCACTCACTTTTCACTGCTAAACAAACACGTTTCACAACCCTGTACGTATTTTGTCACTGCTGTACACACACGTTTCACTGCTCTGTACGTATTATTTCACTGCTGAGCACGCACGACTCCTTTCTACGCACTTCTCACTGCTGAGCACACACTTTTCACTGCTGGACACATAGGTTTCACAGTGCTGTACTCTCTACTCGGTACACACTTTTCACTGTTGAACTTACACGTTTCACAACTGTGTACGTATTTCTTGACTACTCTGTACACACTTGTCACTGCTGAACACACACGTTCCACAACTCTGTACGTGTTTTTGACTGCTTCGTACGCACTTCTCACTGCTGAGCACATACTTTTCACTGCTGGACACTCACGTTTCACAACGCAGTACGGACTTCTCACTATGTACACACTTTTCACTGCTGAACACACACGTTTCACAACTCGGAACGTATTTTTGACTGCTTTGTACGCACATCTCACAGCTGAATGCACACTTTTCACTGCTCTGTACGTATGTTTTCATTGCTGGGCACGCGCATTTCACAACGCTGTACGCACTTCGCACTACTCTGTGCACACTTTTCACTGCTGAACACACACGTTTCACAACTATGTACGTATTTTTTCACTGCTGGGCACGCACATTTCACAACTCGGTAAGTATTTTTGACTGCTTTGTACGCACTTCTCACTTCTGAGCGCACACTTTTCAATGCTGAACACACACGTTTTACAACTCTGTACGTACTTCTCACTACTGAACACACACATTTTACAACTCTGTACGCACTTTTCGCTACTCTGCACACACACTTTTCACAACTCTGTACGCACTTCTCACTGCTGAACACACACATTTTACAACTCTGTACGTATTGCTTTCACTGCTGAACATACACATTTTACAACTCTGTACGCACTTTTCGCTACTCTGTACACACACTTTTCACAACTTTGTACGCACTTCTCACTGCTGAGCACACACGTTTCACAACTATGTACTTATTTTTTGACTACTCTGTACACACTTTTCACTGCTGAACACACACGTTCCACAACTCTGTACGTATTTTTTCGCTGCTGAACACACACATTTTACAACTCTGTACGTACTTTTCACTGCTGAACACACACATTTTACAACTCTGTACGCACTTCTCACTGCTGAACACACACATTTTACAACTCTGTACGTATTGCTTTCACTGCTGAACATACACATTTTACAACTCTGTACGCACTTTTCGCTACTCTGTACACACACTTTTCACAACTTTGTACGCACTTCTCACTGCTGAGCACACACGTTTCACAACTATGTACTTATTTTTTGACTACTCTGTACACACTTTTCACTGCTGAACACACACGTTCCACAACTCTGTACGTATTTTTTCGCTGCTGAACACACACATTTTACAACTCTGTACGTACTTTTCACTGCTGAACACACACATTTTACAACTCTGTACGCACTTTTCGCTGCTCTGTACACACACTTTTCGCAACTCTTACGCACTTCTCACTGCTGAGCACACACGTTTCACAACTGTCTACGTATTTTGACTGCTCTGTGCACGCACTTTTCACTGCTTTGCACGTATTTTTTCCCTGCTGAGCGCACACGTTTCACAGCTCATAAACGGTGTAAAGTTACAAGAGGAAAAAGGACGAGGTTTCCTACCATGCGGTGGAAAGGTAGCAATGCTTTGAAATTAATGTGTCACGCCCCTATTTTTTGTCAAACAAGTATTTACTGATGTTAGTGAGACATACAAAAAACACAGGAAAATTCAGTGCTGATCGGATTTCTCTCGAACTTCAAGTTCGAATATCTCGTGATTTCTATCCACAACAACCGAGATGTTGAATTTACTGAGTAAGAATCTACTGCAAAACTACAAATTACACGTAGTACACAACTTCAGACTTTTTTCTGTTCGTTTGTTGTTGCACGAGCTGCACTCGTAACACTTCGTCTACGTTCAAACCCAAGCAAAAGGCTCAAAAAGCTGCAGATTTTCAAACAGGAAGTTCTTGACACCATAATCTCAAACGTTTGACTTGAAAACCTCCGTGGTTTTTCGATACAAACTATGGAAAGTCAACGGGGAACCCGGAACGTATTTCTCCGACACTGGCTACTTCTATCTCACTCACTGATCGAGACACTAACAAGGGTGGAGAAAATGTGGGAGCGGGCGGTGGGGTGGAGGGGTTGGATTTAAAGAAAAGGGGTTATGGGTTGTGGCCCCCTAGGGGGTGTTCACCCCTTAGGGCTAGCCTCAGCTCGCCACGCTTCCCCAGGTTCCAGCGGTTCTCTTCTAGCTGATCTGCACGGCCGAATAACACCAAACATCTTAAAAGACTGAATGGACTGACAGTGCTTCAGTTGCAGCTCCATTGCAGCGAATACTCCAGACACGCGACTCAGTGTGTTGATGTTGTTCACTCGTGCATCTGCAAATCGACAGTCCAGTGCATTGATCACGTTGACCACGGCATTCTCCTGTTGGATTATGACATCCTCTGCGTATTGAAGATGGGCCGGGAAGTACTGTTCCAAAGCCAGTTAAACGTTTTCGCCTTTCTTCAGCTGCCTCTTGATCATTCGGGCTTTTGCAGGCCGTTTACCCTTTGACGTTGAAATAAGCCGAACTTCCGTCAGGTTCAGCGGCACTCCTGCCACTGATAGTGCAATAAAGACATCGGGTTGCTCCAGAACTATGTATAGCTGCTTTTTCACTCCCCCACATGAAGTTGAACTTTGTTTTCGCAGGACAAAGTCCATCTGGTGCACAACGTCTCTCAAACAATGGTTAGCACCTTCGGCACATAGTTTGCCTTGTGTCTGAGCAATCCGTCTCAGTTCGCATGGCATTTCAGAGGCTTGGGTATCCGTCTAGACAAAAGTGCGATCACCTTGAATTACAAAGCTGTCCGATCGGTTTGTCGTAATTTCTCCGACCACGCTGAGCACTGGACACTTCTCACTACTTTGATGCAAGGTGATCTCTTCTACCTCGGTAATGCAGTGTGGTATAAATCTTTTCACTGTTACACGAACCTTTGCCTGTCGGCTCTGCTTTGTGGCTCCACAATCGACCGCTCTTGGTTATTGCTGCCACACCACACTATGCAGTTTAAACCAAGTTCCAGCACTGAAGTCGACTTGTCTGACGTGAACCGTGTCCTTGAGTGTGTGGGTTTGCCATGTTGGTGATTAATTAACGTCGTTGATCCGTTGACACATGCGACACACGTAAGCCCCGAAGGTTGTTCCTTCCGACTGGCGAGTCCACAGATCAAAGTTGACGACTTTTGAATGCAGGGCGGTTCTTTCGGACTTGCAGTTCATCAGATGTTCAAAACTGATCACGCCAACCTATTGCGGTTCGTTACAGTTACACACGTCAACCAGTAAAGCGTTCGTGCCGATCACCTGTACCAGCAGTGGCGAATCTAGACCGAACGCCAGGGAGGGCAATAAATTAATAAAATTTTTATTGCAGCAAGGTTAAAAGAGCAGCGCGAAAAAATATTGAATAAATACCAGGACAAATGCGCAAAGCGCGGAATTTTTCCACAATTTTGCCTTCAATTTGGCTCGAAAAGTTCATCCAAACACGGCGTTTGCCGGAAACGCATTGTGCGGCCTTAGTGCTGTAAATCGATTGACAAAAAAATTCGCGCGAAGCCCGAAAACTGTTGTATTTTTCCGGCAAAAAATCAATTAGAATCCTCATTCGTGCACCTGAATAGGACCCGAAGATTTGTTATCACAAATAGGCACAAAGTCGCGGACAAAGGATATTACCTGTTGGTCTTCAGTTTTGTCCACTGTCAGCTTCAGTGACAGTGCATGCAGACAGTTACTTATTACTTGTACCCGTTCGGAAACCGAGCTTTCATGAGAGATAATACAGGCTGATCGTCATTATCAGACGGAAGTTCTCCTGGACGAAAGAAGAACTTTGTAGAAGTTAGACATTTTATTTTGAATTTTCGGAAATTAACATTGCTGAGGCGTCATAGTGAAATTTCACTTCACATTGCATAACATAAACTGGAAAACAGAGCACCACGATACACACCGTTTCGATTATGATACAGCAAACAGACAGGTCAAATTATACATGATTGACTGGATTAGAGAATTATTCGGTTTGTAGGAAGGAGTCCAAAAAAGGAACGTTTTCGTAACGATGACCATGGGCTGTGAGCGATGCGACCTGTCTACATGTTATATCGCTGCTGTAGGGTGATATTGTTCTGCAGTAGATTATGATTCCAATAATATGCCGGCTAGGCATAGACCGCATTAAACAAGCCGAGGTGCCGAAGTAAGCTGCTTTTCGATAATACTGACAGAATTCACATTATTCTGAACGATTTGCGAACAGTTTCTGCAAAGTGCAGCAATGCTCCCTCCTTTGCTTTAATTTCCGGTACAGACCGCATTTTTTGCCGTATATCACTCTTGTAATTTTTTGCAACCCATTCGATGGCCAGGGATGGCTGGCCGCCCCTCCCTAAATTTGCCCCTGTGTGCCAGGAGCAATGACATCCAGTACTTCCGGGACATGCTAGCTTGTGGCTCCATTCGAGAGTTGTACACCCTGGTTTCCCCAAAGTCTTTGATGTACCTCGGGTTCCTGCGTGTTCCCTTGTTTGCAAGCTCCGATCGTCGCTCATGCGCAACTGGTTCTTCAGTGATGTTGACATATGGATTGTCATCCACATCCACCTGAAGTTCTGGTTCTCAATCCCCGTTCTCACCCTCTGCTTCTTCGTTGTCTGCTGGTTCAACAGCACCATCGCCCTTCTCGATGAAAGCAGTTTCATGCTCGCTAGGGGCGTCCTATGCATCAGAGTCTTGATCGTATGTAGTTTAGTTATCCTCCAGGCCATCACCATGTACGGCCGTATCGGTCCCCTTTTCGTTTCTTAGGCGCTGCAGATCGCTAACACCAGCACTGTGGCGTAGTCTACCTGCGGTTGCACCATGCTGCTGCCCTTCCACTTCGCCTTCAAGTTCGCCTCCATCTTCCAGTTCCTCCCCCTCGTGTGGCACTTCATCGGCCTCGTCCGACACATCGTTATTCGCACCAACATGAAGCTTAACTGGTTCCCACATCTCATCGTCAGCATCCTCATCGTACATCTCATTCCTGTCATTGAATGGTTTCATCTTGGAAACATGTACAATGATCTTCGATCCGCGCTTACGAGCTTTCACGGCCACAACTTAGTAGTTGACTGGTCCCGTTTGCCGTGTCACAATGTATGGTCCTTCCCAGCGACTCATGAATTTCGTAGCCTTGTCCATTTTACCGGCCGGATTAAAGATCCATACAAAATCTCCAGCTTCAAACCGGACATCCGGGTGGTCATCACGGGTTCAAACGTGGTTCTGCTGTGCTTCAATGCGGGCCGATGGCTTTGCTTGCACATCCTTCAGGCGCTTCGCTACGTCGTCCACGAATGGTTCCTTGACCGTCGGAAGTGCCAAGTCAATCGGTATTGTAGGCTCACGTGCATACAGCATGTAATACGGGGAGAATCCTGTTATCGCGTGATTACTTGTTTTGTAGGCAAAGGTCACGAACGGTGAAACTTTGTTTCAGTCACGTTGATCGGGACGAACGTACTTTAATAGCATATGTGCTGTAGTTTGGTTGAAAATCTCAGTCGTACCGTTGCACTGGGGCGGTACCCCGAGGTGGTCGTCCTATGCACTGACTGCACATTGTACAGTTCCCCACTAAGCTTGTTAAGAAACGGCGTTCCACGGTCACTGAGTATTCTCTCCGGCATCGTGTATTTGAGGAACACATCCAACAGCAGGAACTTGGCCACAGTTGTGGCATTCTGCTCTACCAGCGCCTTAGACCAGGTCTGCTTGGTAAACAAGTCTGTCGCCACAATCGCGAACTTGTATCCCGCACCTGTACGGGTTAGTGGCTCCATAACGTCAGATCTACACTGAAAAGTGCCAGAACAGGGGCGGTCGTGATCGCTATCTTCAGTGTTGCGAAGGCCAGCTCCTGCTCCTCCCCCCAGACAAAAGCGATGTCCTTCTTCGTGAGCCGTGTAAGAGTATGGCCAAGAATCTCAATATAAAGCGTCGGTAATATCCACAAAAGCCAAGGAACGCGCTTCACTGCCTTGAGCCTGAGCGGCATCGGAAGGTCCAAATGGCACTAACCTTTTCCGGATCCAGTTCCAGCCCATGCCGGGTTACAACGAATCCAAGAACCTTACATCTGGACTTCAATTAATGGCATTTGCTGGGCTTAAGGTATAGACCATATTCCCGAAAACGAAGAAGTACTTCTCTTACCACTGCCTTGTGTTCTGTGTCCAGCCACAACATCATCCAAGAAGCAAAACACCGCCTTCTATAACAGCCCTCAAAGAACATCTGTCATCATCCTTTGGAAATGTGCTGGTTCGTTCCGCAGACCAGAACAGACGACGTTATACTCGTACAGTCCACTGGCGGCTTGAAATGCAGTTATGGCTTTTGACTCCTCCGCAAGGGGCGCTTGCCAGAAGCCGGACTGTTAGTCAGCGTGGTGATGTACTGTGCGCCAGATAAAATCTGTAAACAATCGTCCACCAGGGGAAGTGGGTACCTGTCTGCAATTGTCAGTGCGTTCACCCCCTCAGATCGTTGACAAATCGGTTCGCCTTTGCGTGATCCTTACCCACCAAGAACGACGGCGAGCTCCAGAAACTTCTCGACCGACGGATCACACCTTTTGCCAACATAACTTGTACCTGCCTTTCCATCTCGGCCACTTCACATGGAGATCTTCGATACTGGTTTTGAAACCGCGGCTTAGTACCAGGTTGCAGGTCAACTTTGAAAGGCTCCACCTTGGCCAGCCCCATTTGACGTCCTTCTGTGTGAAATACATCCGAAAACCTCTCCAGCATCTTCGAGAAATCGCCAACCTTGTCCACGGTATTAGCGTCACCAACGTCGAATTTACTTACTGGAATCACGGGCCAGCTGTATTCCCATTTATCCGTGTCGTCCTATTGAACGCCATCCATTAATAAAGCCAGCCGTTGTTGCTTCGTTTACTGACCTCCACCCGTCTTTTGGTAGAGCAGGGTCATCATAACGACTTGATTCCGGGTTGGTACTCTTTCGACTCCCACTTGGGGCCAACTTTATTCATTGCTGCCACTGCTGCCCGCCTGCTTGAAACAGCTGGTCCAAATCTTCCCTTCAGACTCACAAGGCAGTTGCACGACATTCTAAACTCAAAACATTACGGCTCCTTTTATACAGTTACACCTAATTATGTAAGTAATTAAAAAAATTAGTTTGGATGATGACGAGTCCGAGGAGCCGCGGGAGAAAATCCCAGATCCTGGCGAATTACCTTCAAGTTGTCGCGATGTCTACCTCCCTCGTTTGAGCGTTTGCGTGTTATTGATAGTTATCGCCGCTGCTACCACCTTCCGAAATACCGTTGCCTAAAACATTATGCAGTTTGCCAACTTTTGACGTTTTGAATTAACTGTGCAACTTCTAAAAACAAGTGCTTGTTTTTTTGGAGGTCTGATTCTGAAGATTCTGAAGATGCAAATATATCAGTTTAACCATCTGTCGTAAACATCCCCAAAAATCTATCATGCGCGCCACATTTAACTCCGTGTCATTGATTATAATTTTTAAATCTCCGGTTCCACGTTAAAGTATCTCTCCTCATTCTTCCCCTGGACTGTATGTTTCTCAACCACACGTCATGGGCTTTGAAGTACGTGATCGAATTTAGCAACCTGTCGCTAATCTCGAAGGCGACAACCTGCATATCCGTTCCCCCTTTGGGTATAGCACATCCCCCAGTGCCCCTGACGCGCACGATCTTTCAGTCATCCTGACATTCTGTATGTCCACGGCAAAGCAGGTACCCGTGCATCGTTCGCGTGTGGAACTGTATAAATATGCGGAAAACGGGATTTACGATCATCGCTTTTGACTACCGGAGATAGGGCGACTCTTTATACAGTTTAAACGCGAACGATGCACGGGTACCATCAGGGGCATTGGGGGGATGTGCTATGCCCGAGGGTGCGGCGGATAAACAGGTTGTCGTCTCCAAGATTAGTGACAGGTCACTGGTTGATAAACTCGATTACTTACTCCGGGGCCCCTAACGTGTGGTTGAGAAACATACAGTCCAGGGGAAGAATGAGAAGAGATACTTTAACGCGGAACCGGAGATTTAAAAATTATAATCAATGACACGGAGTTAAATGTGGCGCGCATGAAGTACAGATAGTTCACACGGGCTGGACAAGAAACGTCATAGATTTTTGGGGATGTTTACGACAGAAGGTTAAACTGCTACATTTGCATTTTCAGAATCAGATGACTTCCAAAAAAACAAGCACTTATTTTTAAAAGTTGCACAATTAATTCAAAACGTCTAAAGTTGGCAATATGCATACGGTTTTCTGCAACGGTATTTCGGAAGGTGGTAGCAGCGGCGACAAATACCAATAACACGCAGACGCTCAAACGAGGGAGGTAGACATCGCGACCAATACAAGGTAATTCGCCAGGATCTGGAATTTTCTCCCGCGGCTCCTCGGACTCGTCATCATCCAAACTAATTTTTTTAATTACTTACATAATTAGGTGTAATTATAGAAAAAGAGCCGTAACGTTTTGAGTTTAAAATGTCGTGCCACTACCTTGTCAGTCCGGCTTTCTTTGCTGCATCCATCTTCTTGGCTTGCTCCTCGTAACGAGCGGAAAATTCCATTGCAACTCGCTGGGCATCGGCCATGTCCTTCATCAACCGGCAGTCATCCGATCCAAGTAGCCGATTATGGGCAACATCCAACAGTACACCCGGTATTGTAGTCTCATTGCATCCGGCCATAGCATCATTTTGGTTGCCATTGAAGTCAAAGACTTGAAACGGATGGTCCCTTCAGATCACTTATCTGAACCTCCAGGCTTACTCTTCCCGTTGTTTTAACCACGCGCCCGTCAGCCGTTGTCACATCCAAAGTCTCCGGTGTAATATCGCACCCCCAGTCCTCGTACAAAGCTCAAGTTGAAGACCGAGATGCTTGCTCAACTGTCCAACAGTGCTGATGCTTCCCTGCTCTGGATCTTGAAGCTCATAATCGGAACTGGTCCCGACTGAGCCAAGAGCTCTTCTAATAGGTCAAACGGCTTCTTATCGGCTTCCAGCTGCGCACACTGTGGCTTAGTTTGACTGCGACTTTGGTCGGACTGCTGCTTCTTCGCTGGTCGCTGGTGTCTCACCGTCCTCATCGCCGGTGTTTGAAATGGATTCTTTTTGCACATCAATCCAGGACAATTCTGAGGCGAGTACTGACCACTGCGTAGAGACGGATTTTGTTAGCATTCACACCTGTAATTTCCCTGGTTAATCTGCTCACCATTGCCGGTTCCCCGATCCAAGCGGCTGAACATGCCTGTTGGACCTATCCGGTCGTGTACGTTGCCTCGCTGACGAGTTGGCGGTCCTTGATCGTCACCATCGCGATGCCTGCCACCTCACAATCGGTTTAACACGCTTTCCCTCTGCAGACGCTTGGGTTGCTTTCTCCATCTCCCCTTAGCTCGCTGTGGTCCTTTGGTTCCAAGTCCATGAAAGACGCTCACGATTACATGTAAAACTTCCCCAGCTTGTTGGGATATGCGTGTTCGGTTGGTCTGGTGTCTCCATTGTGGTCGTCGTGCCTCGGCGCGGCCGCCTCGTCTCTGCTGGGGGCGTCCATGCCAGCGCCTGCTTCCGGCCGCTTGTCCTGGGCCCACTGCATGCCGCTTGTGGCGTCTCGCCTGGTGCGCACTTGTTGTGTTGAACGGTTCATCGCATTGTACATGAGTTGCTCACCACCTTCGCATCCAAGCATGGGCAGCTGCATCCAGCCGAACTATCCTGTTAACTCCTCCCTTTGACCACTGGCTCCATGCGCCAGGTGAATGTCGCGCAGATCTGCCGCTAAAAATTCCGGTCCAGCTCGGCCTACCGCACGCACACTGCAGGCAGTAGTGGATGCACGGCCAGTATTGTTGTCCTCCATCACCGGAATTGCCTTGGCTTGTTGTGGCCCTTCTTTCTTGTTCTTAGGACATTGTCTCGTGTGGTCGTTAGGACTTGTAGCAGGACTTACCAGGTGTAGCAACGGGCTTGAACTTTATGCCGCAGCCTCTGCCGCCCTCTTTGCCGCCGATGCCGCCGCCTCGGCACCCACTGCCTCCTTGCCCGTCACTTGCACCGGAGTCGTTGCCTTTCCAAGCACCTCCTCCGCTCTTCCAACCTCCGCCGTTAGCAGAAGATCCTTCACCTTTAGTTCCGCTTTTCCGTGGCATTGCTGACCTTGGCCTTGACCTTTCCCGCCTGTCTTTACGTTCTTCCAATGGTTCTTACCATCTTCATTATGCTCCGAGCTTGTCTGGAATCGGTTCTTCTTCTCCAGTCTGATGTTCTCCCTCAGTTATTGAAGTTCGGACAAGAAGTCCATCGGGGTGTTGGCTCTTAGTATACCCAGTCCTGACAGGTACTCGGGCAGGAGTTCGTTGCGTAGCTTAATCACGACCGGGTTGTCGTCCACGGTGCGATCGTAAAGATAGCAGAGAGTCACGATATCGTTGTAGTAGTCTTACGGTGGTTCGTCACGGCGTTGTTTCCGGTTGGTAATTTGAATCGATTGGGTTCTTGAAATCCTATGTCTGGAATCGTTTTGTTATGGCATCCTTAAATGCTGCCCATGTGGTGAAAGTGGTCTTTGATCCTTCCTCGGTCACGCCATCCCACCATATTGCAGCTTCAGATGCCAGCAAAATAAGTGCTCGAGTTATCTTAGGTTCGTCCTTCCATCGCTCAGCAGCTGCCATCGTGTCGAATCGGCGAAGCCAGGCCACGACATCATCCTTTGCCAGCCCTTGGAACAGCTCCAACGACCTGGCAGGTCCCGTTAGTTGTAATGTGTCGAGCTCGGCCGCCAACGTTTGACAATCCAACTCCTCCGTCATGCGCGTAGCATATCACTGCTATGTCAGTTGTTCAGTACTCACCAGGCACAGGAACTGGCTGAAATATCGTTGGAAATACTCCGCAAATATCCGTTACAGGCCAAATCCGATATACTGATCAAAGACTCAAGTATATCACTCCCGCGTAACAAGAATTAAGGAATAATTTCAATCTTTCTCCGCTCCTTGTACCGGTTTCGGCGCCATTGATAGCCTCGTACACAAGTGTACGCGGAAATATACCTATAAATCCCGCAATTTGATGTTGGACTTTAATTGCAGAATGGTCTTCCATACTTTCGTTAAGGCCAACTGTGCAGTGGAAGTTCGACAAAATTTTCTTACGCAATCTTGTAGAGCAACATTTAAGCTATCCCATACTATGAACAGGTGAAAAACATAAAGTTTCGTATTTAAACTAGAAATTTTCAACTAAACCGTGCTCAATGGGGGCACTTTGCCGAACAGAGAGTTACTAGCTTGCGGCCGAGAAGTAATTCTGGCAGCTACATCCCGAAGGAAGAACGAATACGGCTGAGTACTGTCTCTGCTGAAGAAGTCACAGCACAGTACGGCGATTCTGGGTAGCTGTTCTGTTTGCGTATTGGTCACAGGTTGCGCCTCTGCCGCTTTCGATGGACATAGGCGACTGAAATGCCCGTGCGCTATATGCGCTCTGGCTATATCACAGACTCAGCGAGACTAAGATGTAGTTCACGCTGCCTGCTATTCTACCTGTTTTCCGGCTAGACGCCGCCTCTTTCGGGCTTATATGTAGGATTATGCGTGAACGCGGCACCCTTCTGCTACGACAGAAGGAAGTAGGGAAAGCAACTGCGTTCATGCGGTCTTCTACATTAGAGGGCAATAAAAAT
>JAQGAU010003439.1:0-13230 GCA_034698045.1 Paramacrobiotus richtersi
CTGTGTCCAACCAGATACAAGAGCCAAAGCAACCAAGAAACGACCAGTATGCACTGAGTTTTCTGCAGCACTGAGTTTTCTGCGGTGCCAATAAAGCTGGCATTTGTCAATTTTATTACAAACTATTGCTAATCAAATACAAGATTTCCCAATTAGTACACCCTGGGCTTTTGACAGAATAAACTGAACATGACCACACCGAATTTTCAATCGAACAGGAAACAGATTGAGCGGCTGCAGATTTAAGCAAGCGTTTTTACCAATTTCTTTTCACAACGTCAAGTACAGATGCATTACACCAAGTGCAAAAACATCCACATGCTGGACAACAAAAGGACATTGCTCGAGAATCGTAATACGTTTATAAACATATTTACACTGCGGTATTGTGTACATAAACCATTTTGCCGGGCAGAAAGGTTTATGCATAAACCTTTCTGCCGGTCCCATACCTTAACCATAGCGTAAACCTTTTCAGGGGTTTATGAAAAAGATTTACGGTATAAACCGTAAACCGATAAACCTATCTGACGGCTACACTCGTTGCTCACGTTCCTGCGTTACAGCTGTCCCTTGAAATTGGAACATATTTGGATTTAAAACGTTTCTGGAACAGATTTTTTTGCTGTACATCAGTCCCATTTTCACTTTGCTGTTATTGCTATTTCACCAGTTTTGCAAAGCAAACAAGGATTATTGTTACATTGGTGCAGAAGGTATTAGGAATGCCTGTTTTTGCGACCGAATACGGGTTTCGTTTGCTGTTCGATTCTCAGTGATCTCTTGCTGTCTGAAACTCTGAATGCCATGCATGCACGAACTGATATGATTCAAAAACGACTGCGGAAGCCGTTCTTGTCTCATACCACTTCGATAATACACCGGCAACGACGCAACGGTACATGCAGCCACAGGATAATCGGATTCTCATAATCCTACATTTCCTTAGATTTAACACTAATGTCCACTGAACACAGCAAATTTGTTGAGCAACTTGAGCTAGCATCTTTTATAATACGTACTAAACTATCTGTATGTAAGAGTTTCTCGTAATCGAAGCTAACCAAGTGATTTTCTGTGGGTAGCGGTGATTACAGCTAAGTATTACTGACATCGCCCAGCCGGTCATAAAAGAGCCGGGGTGTGTTTCAGCCTTTTCTGGAGCGGTCGATAGGTTTGTTAGGATTTGGAGTAGGTTTACGTACATACACATTCTTCAATTATCTTGTACAATTTGAAACTGAAAAGAGAAACATTTACATCGTTAAGAGTAAGCAGATCCGTCATCCTCGAAGCAGACTGTCATTCTATTACGAGTGATTTTGCGCGTAAACAAATGGCTACACGTAAAGTACGCTTGCTGACACCGTAAACCGCTGGCACGACGATACGCATAAAGAAACACGCACTATTAATGCAAAGAATGTCTAAACGGTGCGACTGAAGAGCAACCAACGATGGCCCATGGGAAAGAAGTTATGTATCTGAATAAATAATGAATCAAGAATGTCTGCTGTATGATCGTAACGTAAAAATTTTCTAAAGTATATGTACATAAAAACCCATAAAAGTGTACCTAAACAGAAACGAAACCTACATTAATCTTCAAAAGAAAATTCGATCAAACGAAATGTGACAATTTCGTCTGCTAGCTCTGTTACAGCAGCAAAGTGCTAAAAAAAGGCGACCAGAAGTAAGGAGACAAAACTGAGGCATTGGTCGTTTATGAAGTACGACAGAATAGGTAAAAGAGTTGCAAATGTGAAGAGCAAACACCTGTTTGCTTAGTGTCAACGAAGCACTGCATATAGGCTGCAGTGACTGTGTAAGTGTTTTAAAGCTCGTTAAAAGTAGCAGACTTCAGAAGAAAAGGAGAAAATTGCCTGGCCCGGATTCGTACTGGACAAGTTTCCCCACTTTTTAGCCTTTTCCATTTGCATTATTCGTACCACTTTTTTGTTTGCATTGTACGCCCAAAAAACGGCGCCATGAAAGTGAGTAACAGACCAGAATATTATGTACGTCTATGCACTATTCCTTATGTACGTTTATATACTGTGGCAAGAACTTACTATATCTACTTTAGATATAGTAAGTTCTTGACTGTGGTCAAACCTTCGTCAGTTTCTGTCACGCGAATACAGTTCAGACATTTTAAAAAGACAGCTAACAAGTAAGCTAAATGATGTATTTTCGATAAAAAAATGTTGGCCGAATTTTGGTGTCCCCGCTTTGCGGAAGGTCCCTTGTCAGAGGGTTGGAATTAATTCATGCATAAATTCACGGTGTATAGTACTGTATACCGTATAGTCCAGCTTCGGCATTTTGAGAAAAAAGATGCAAGACAGAATGGGAATCGTAGAGCAGCACCTCAAGGCTTAAGTATTCATTGTCTGCCGGCACCACCAAGGCGTCGGACATACGTAATCGATCCGGCAAGAATAAAGAACGAAATTGAGCACGCAAGCTCAAGGTGAAGACGCAACATGAAACAAAACAGAAAGAGACTAACGGGAACAAGCGAGTGCAACCAAACAAAGTGAGGTTACAGTACGTGTAAAAACAACAAAAACAAAAATTAAAGTCATCTGAACTGCAAAACAGGTGTTTTTTCTGCTGATTATTGCTGCTTTTGTGACGGTCGTCGTCGGTTAGCATACCAACAAATTTTGATGTAGTCACCAAGAATTTTGAATACCCCAATTTTGGTGAACCAACAGTTTTCACGACGTACATATTGACACAAACTGTTCGTAAGCGACATTTCACGGAACGAGCCACATAAGACTAATAAGAGCATAATACTGCAACATTGACAAAACGCGTAATCAAAGTAACTGTAAGACTGTTCAGTATGGTAGCAGAAACACTAAACGAAATCAGGCAATCATCCATGTTATTTACTGACTGGATGTAGGCGTGCATGAAAATCTACGTACTGTTAAATTACGCGAACTGATAATTCTTGTTATCGCAAAAGCCCAGAAACAGCCTTGCTGATCTGATTGTCGGATCACGATGTCCACGTCAAATTGCGTGGACGTCACTCGATCCACAAGGCGTTACCACGAAAGGGAGAGTTTTATGGCCGTCATATTACTCATTGCAACCAAGCTGTGCAGAGTGAGTCTGCTCAGTTGACGCAGATCCAGAGCATCCACGTCCGCCGCATGCCATTTCCGGCCGCGATAATGGGCATCTTCCCGTGGGTCGTTACTCTGCCTGTCGTTTAGAACCTGCAGTTTCACAAAGCACTTTATCTACGATTTCGCCATCAGTACTGCCTACGAGGAGCATTTTAATAGCTACTGTATGTTCCACCACTTTGTCTTAACCGGGACTGGAATCCATTAGTGAGTAAAAAAACACAACAGAGTTCAACAGACTTTACTGGCTTCTTGTTAGCTTATCGGTATTATTTATTAGAAAGTGTACGAGTATCAACCAACTAAAACACGCTATTTATAAACCTTTGGATGGTTCATTCCTCGTAATTATAACGGTTTGACCTCTACGGTAACTGTCAACTGTCAACTGCAGCATCACTTACGTTAGTTCCTACATTCTGCTGTCAGTTCGAACAGCATATTATACCCGCACATGTCACTTACCTGTGAAATCTGCTGCCATCCGCTTAAGGTCATCTGGTCACTGGAATACATCCAGTCAGATAATTGTTCCACCTGTGTAGCAGCCAGTGATGGCAGGCTGTCCTCTATCCGGGACCATAGCTGCTCAACGGTCAGAGAACGAGCAAGTCGCCCGTTAAGGACTATGATCGTAGCTACTGGCAACCAACAACCCCTGGGGACATCCACCTGCACATTGTGCAGCAGCAGCACTTGACAAACAGCTGCGATATCATTCAGCTCCTTGACGAAACGAGGAAGTAGGTCTGCAAAGCGTTCACGCGGGTCTGAGACCACAGACAACACGGCATCGACCAACACGATCGTCTGCACCGGAACATGTTGACATTCTCGGACAAAGACGTGAAACAACCGCCCCCGACAGAACAATGGATATGCGCCGCCCTGTTAAAAGTTTTCGTGCGGATCGATAAATTCGTGCCGGTCGGATATCTAGTCCACACGAAATGCTATGTGACTCAGATCACAAAAATCTGTATTATATAAACTATATTTTTTTCATACATCTTTTTCGGAGGCATATTTTTTTGTCGGTTTTCTGGAACGAAATTCGTCCAGAAGAAATTTAATTGTATGATAAAAAGAAATACGTCCTTAAAAAAATTATTTGTGCGGCCTGGTTCTCCTACGTCCCGTTTGATTTAGTCTTCCGCACCACTATTTGCACCAGCGTTGTGAACTATAATTTACAGCAGACATAACTGAATGCAGAGTAAATGCCAGTCGATCAAATGCGTGGATCATCGTAACAACATAGCGAACACTAATTATATAAGTTGGTAGAATTTTAATTAATGTCAGTCCAAATTAGCCGCATATGACCTTCCATAGTTTACAGGAAGCATGACATTGTCATTGTCAACGCCGGCCGGCGTTGACAATGATTTTGGTGTGGGATGTCCAGCCATTATGCAGACTGGCCACCGACATGTGGCTCTGCTTCTTGTCCTTGTTGCACACGCGAAGTACACTGGTGATGAACGGAGATGTGAGGATGCAGTTCCAGTATGCGCACACTCGACGGAGGCGGCACTGATCAGCGCTGTCCAAAAATTCAAATGTGCTCGCCATGATATCATCCGGCAAGAACTGGATGCCGTGCGCTGGATTGCAGGTTATGTCACGCTCCGTTTCTTTATTTGTTAACGATTGCAGCTGATTTTCGGGACACTTCCGCTTGTTATGTTGCTGTTGCATCCTGGCGCAGTCGTGTGCGGTGGCAAGAAGCAACCGACCCCACGCATCGGGCTAAAAAACGGTTGTCAGTTACACATTTTTGTCAGGGTGACCGCGGAGACGATGATCCTTGTATATTCGTAAACGTGTGTACGTAGATTCCTACGCACACACCGGGAAATCTCCTACTTGGCCGCGAAACAAACTTTCACATTAATTTTCAGTATTTTTGATTTCTTGCGCAGCCAACTCGAAGTGGCTGAATACGTACTGCAAACCTATTAATTGCAAGAAATCAAAGTCTTAAGGGAAATTTCCGGTGCAAGCGATCGTTTTGCAAGAGTTGTGGCCACTACAAGGACGTGAACAGTAAACAATACCCATAGAGTGCTAAACAATACCCATAGAGTGCTTATGAAAGGGGAAAGATGGACCTCATTGTCCCTTTTTACGTTTGTGCGCGCAGTGACCGGTTGTTGCGCAATATGTCAAAAAGTTTGAGCAGAGATGCCGTCCTACAAGTCCCCGTTTCCATCCAGTTTAATTGGACGATATCTCAATAAATGCGCATAAACCTGCTGATTCTTAACCAGTTTCAGCCGGAAAGGTTGAATGTGAAATTTTAAAATGAATTTCAAAATGTTTGAAATTCATTTTGAAATTTCACAAGAATATTCAACACTTTTTTTGACGTCAGAATCATCGTCACCTTTTTGTGCATTTATTGATGCAATATCATCTGGAATTAGCATTAGCTTTGAAAACTTTCGGTAGAACTACTTACGGTCTGATTTTGTAGTTCCTTGGGCAGAATGTGGTATCCGATTCTGATGTAATGCAGGGACTTGTCATCCATTGCAACTGCTTTGACTAAGGTCCGGGTACGGTAAACTGATTTACCGTTTCTGCGGTTCAATGCGTCCAACATGTCTTGAGCAGAGTTTTCACCATAAGAAAACGATTTTGGCAGACGGACGCTTTCCTGGACAAAATGTCCAGTTTTTATGCGCAACATCTCCAGGTCTTCCTCGGTTTTGGCGGCTCGGATCCGCTGTCTGGGCACGACAATAATTGTCGCGCCGTCTGGTAGATTAGCACTGACTACACCAGACATCGAGCTAAACTCAGCGGCCAGCAGCATGCCCGGGTACCACGCTCTGGGCTCTTTGGGGCTCCGACGTAACAGTACCTCAACGGGGTGTGCTTTACCCCGAAGAAGTGCAATCTTTTCCATCGAATCAAGAAGAAATTCTTGTGGTATGTTGAGATATATCTCCCCAAAAGGTACGAAATGAGACACGGGTCCCCCATCTAATCCCCAGTTAATCATCAATCCCCCTGGGGCGCAGTCGACGAGCGTTCCTTGCTGGAACGATCCGTCATCGCGGCGGACTTCAATAATTTCAGATTCGGGTTCCCTTTCTTTGTTTGATGGTGGGGTGCGACCGTCAACGCTTCTGCGCATCATCACGGCGAGTTTGCGTTCTCCAGAGTCTGGGCAATAAGATTAAGAGTAACAAATGCAGCACAATAACAAGTCTGTAAATTATTTATTGTGCAGCTTTTGCTATAAACTAACGAGCAACAACAACTGTGAGTAGTAACTTTTGATGCAAACTAAATTCGTGTAAATTTACACTGGTAAGTGGTAGTGGTATATGGAATAAACACCCTCTTGGCTGCAGCGCTCACGGGCAGCCAGTGCCATGTAAACTGGCAGTTGCTGCCCGGGGGTATGTAGGTATGACATCTTATGAACATGACATCGCTGGCGATTCGTAGCTTATCCAACTCTGTGGTCTGTACAAAAACTTGACGATTCACCTATGCCCAGTTCATAGACTCGTAAAAGAAATACAACCGGAAATCAGAGGAATATCACTTTTTAAATTTGATACAGATTCGGCGTACATCTGCCATAATCGTTTTGTCTTGCTTTACCTGGAGACTCCGTTTCCTATTCAAGACTCTTCTGGGTGTCAACCACAAAAACATTTCAGGGTCGGTGTTTCTTGAGGAATATGTTATCATTGTGACAGATACGTTATCGTTCGATTTTATGTACAGACTTAAAGGATTTCAGTGTCGGAATATTACGATATAATTATTATATACCTTAAATTATCACCCTTGCGTTATCGTACGTACTGTTTATTATTATGCGAAGAATGTACACGCGGAGTACATAATATACAGATCTGTACTACGGCATTATGCGACTATGTGTGGGCAGTTTGTTATGGGCACACACTTTCATGGTATGGTATATCCACGTCAACCATACTACACCGTTGTTACGCAACCAAAATCCCAAAGTGAGATTGGTGTGGTTAAAGAACATTTAAAACAGTTATCTTGTTTCCTTGATCGATATTCCCTAATTTACCAATTTCTGCTGGTAAAAAAATGGTGTTATACTCCTTAAACAAAACGTTCATTTCCGCTGCATATCCCATTATTCAGCCTCGGAATGAATTATTGCACAGCATCGTGTATTTTCGGTAAATGCCAAGACCAGAATCTGGTGAACTCATTTCCCGTTCGTCTAGTATAATTTATGTGTGACTTGGTGACTAGTAAGAAACTGTTCTTTTCTCCAGGTATGGTGATTCTGTCTTGGAACACTGAAGGAGGGTTTTTTGCGATGGGAAAAATAATAAAAGACAGCGCATTCTGGGTTAGTGTTCGGGAAAACGGTGTGCAATTTTCAGGCAATGCTTGTACGAACGTTATGCTTACCGCATCCTGTATTAGAGGGAATACTTTCTACGCAGGGGCTATGTAACCACGACGATGAAGCCATCATTTCCCAAACATCCAGAAATTAAAGGGGTAAGAAAAGTGAAGATCGAGTTTATTATTTAATTATTAAATTGATTATTAATTCAGTTACTAATTATTATTGATTATTAACTGAATATTAAATAATACTTCTAATTATTTTTTTAATAATCTATTTTATTTGAACAATAATTTTAAATATGATTTGCTAATCAGTTATCGATTCATACAGCCCGATTGTAATAAATGGAAATCGGTACCGAAAAACGAATGCCCCGGCACTGAAGGAGTTTGCGTCCAGATCCGGTCTGGTTGCCCATACTATGAATCCCGTTCGGAATGTCGTTACTGTCATGAACTGAAAATGGGAGAGCGGAAGCAAGAAACTGACAGTAAGTTCAGTAAAAATCATACGGTTGTTTGTCAGCAGGATGTATTTGCTAGGTAAATGATAATCATAAGCTGTTAAACATATGTGCGTGATCTCTGTACGTGTACACGAATGCATTTGATTACAGCATATTTCGTCCACTGCTCTAATGTCCAGCGAGTTTTACATCCGAAGACGATTTACGATTGCGGATAACGTGGGATAGACGGTCGGTCTTGAGAGCTAACGTCACATCAGACATGCAGCCATAAAATGTTTTACTGTACACTATGTAAAGCCATGAAATGCATGTGTTTCTCCTTATATTTGGTTTGTTTTTATTGTTACCGGTACAATCCTTCGTTTTTCTTCTACAAGTGCTTATTATTAGCATTGACAAGTAAAATTTATCAGGTTTTAATTACAGGACGCCTTTGATAAACAGGAGTCCATGTATAAGTACGTTTTGCCCTTGTGTAGCTCCATGCAACTATATCTCCCTAATGAGCACTTTGTAACCGTAACAAGCTTAACTTAATTCAGGTACTTACATAAATAAATTTAAAATAAATTTAGTTATAAATAAATTTAATTAAATTTAAGTATAAATTTAATAGTTTTAGGTTGTTGTAGACTATTAATATCAAAAAACAACGACATGGTTTACGACGGATATGATGAATAAAATGAGGTTGAACGGTTAGCGTGAATGATTTTTTCAGCTGCAAAAAAAGGGCTCTCCGCCTAACAGCCCATATTAATCAGTAATTGTACCACTGAAATCCTCGTAAGCGACATTTCGACGGAGATGAGGCATATTAGCGTACTATACTGCAACATTCATGCGCAATTGTGACATTCGCAAAACGTGTTACAAAACTGTAAGGTTGTTCAGTGAAAAAACAACAACAAACGACGTTCGTTCAACAACAACAACGTTCGGCAATCATCCGTGTTACTTATTGCTCTATAGGCGTGCATGAAAATCTACGAAAGCTGTGAAAACTACGCGTACTACTGTCTTGTTATCGCAAAAGTCCAGGAACATGGCTGTTGATTTGGACTGCCGGTTCATGTGGACGTAACTCGATCTACAAGGCGTTACCACGAAAGGGAGAGTTTTATACCCGTCGTATTACTCAGGGCAACCAAGCTGTGCAGAGTGAGTCGGCTTAGTTGATGCAGATCCAGAGTGGCCACGTTATCCACAGTCCATTGCCGGCCGCGATAATGGGCATCTTCCCGTGGGTCGTTGCTCTGCCGGTCGTTCAGGACCTGCAGTTTAACAAAGCACTTTTGTAAGATTCTCCCCGGTCCGCTGGAATTGGAGGGCAGTCAGACTATATGGTTGCATAAATAACCTTGGCAGCGGGCTGTGATAAATAATTACGGTGATGAGTTTATTCCCTTCATAATGACATCGCTGGCGCGTAAAAACCTCCAAGCATTTTGCAACATTAACATTCAACCTGATCTCGTTCATTCAAACGCGCCTTACTTGTACTCGTACGTTATAAACAATTACTGTAAGTAAGGAGAAAGCAGATTGTAGTTTGACATTCGTGGCGTTTCTTTGTAAGATAACAGTTACTGTAAGGACCACACTGCAGGAGCACTTACGTTACTTCCTACATGCTGCAGTCGGCATATGATAACCATACATGGCACTTACGTTAACAATCTTTTGCCAACCGTAACAGGAAAGCGGATTCTTGGCACACATCCAATCCGATAGTTTTTTCACCTGTGTAGCAGTCAGTGGTGGCAGGCTGTTCTCTATCCGGGACCATAGGTCCTCAACGGTCAGACGACGATCCAATCTCCCGTTAACGACTACGAGCGTAGCTACTGGCGCCCGCCAGTCCCTGCGGATATCCATCCTCACATTGTGCAGCAACAGCATCTGACAAACAGCAGCGATATCATTCAGTTCCCTGACGAATAGGTCCAAGGAGTATGCAAAGTTATCACGCTCGCTCCATTTCAGAGACCACACGGCATCGGCCAATACGACCCGCTGCACCGGCGCATGGTGACATTCGCGGACAAGCGTCTGGAACAACCGCCCACCGCAGAGCAATGGATCGTCGCCGGTATGGATGCCCGCGTTGATAATGGTTTTGGTGCGGGGTGTCCAGCCGTTGTGCAGACTGGCCACCGACATGTAGCTCTGCTTCTTGTCCTTGTAGTGCACGCGCAGAACACTAGCGATGAATGGAGTTGCGAGGATGCAGTTCCAGTAAGCACACACTCGACGGAGACGGCACTGATCAGCGCTGTCCAAATATTCGAATATGCACGCCATGATGTCATCCGGCAAGAACTTGATGCCGTACACTGGAGTGCTGGTCATGTCAGGCTGAGATTCGGAACATTTCCGCTTGCTTGGCTGCTTCTGCTTCCTGACGCAGTCCTGCGTGGCCAAAAGGATCAACCGACCCCACGCAGCGGGCTAAAAAACGGTTGCAAGTTATAGATTTGTGCGTACGATACGTGCAATGATCTTTCTATGAATCTACGCACACACCGGTAATGTCGAACTGCAATAATAAACAGTATGGCTGCAAGCTCTCGTATGATACTGATTTGTAGTAGTGTGAACTGTATACCCAATCATGGTCGAGTCACGAGTGGTTCATGGGGATTATGGATTTACGATCAAATTGTTGTGAATACCGGTAACAACATCATTGTCCTTGTCTGAGATATTTGCATCTGTTCCCTTGCTAAAGCTGCTTAATTTTCCAATAAAATCACAAGGTACTCCATCTAGAGTCTAACAGGACTGCACAAACGCGCGTTACTGCGTCACTGCCGCCGCAGACTGGCCGTGAAAAATCATACTTGGAAATAATTTCAGTTCTTAATATTCAGCTCGATAGAAGTCCTGGTGCCTAATACGTATTGCAATAAAATTTCGTGAAGTCGCGTCTGTAGGACTGTAACTTTGACATGGATTACTGAGCCACGGGAATGCGACTGGCTTTGAATAATGCACATTGAGTATAACAACTTACGTTCTGATTTTGTAGTTCCTTGGGCAGAATGTGGTAGCCGATTCTGATATAATGCAGGGATTTATCGTCCATTGCGACTGCTTTGACTAAGGTCCTGGTACGGTAAACTGATTCTCCGTTCCTCCGGTTCAATGCGTCCAACATGTCCTGAGCTGAGCTTTCACCATAAATAAACGTTTTTGGCAGACGAACGCTTGCCTTGATAAAATATCCCGTTCTAATACGCAACATCTCCAGCTCTTCCTCGGTTTTGGGCACTCGGATCCGCTGTCTGGGCACGACAACAATTTTCTCGCCGTCCGGTAGATTAGCCTTGATTACTCCAAACATCGCACACGCACTAAACTCAGCAGCCATCAGCACGCCCGAGTACCACGTTTTGGGCTCTTTGGGACTCCGACGTACCAGCACCTCCACTGAGAGTTGTTTACCCCGAAGAAGTGCAATCCTTTCCAGCGAATCAAGGTCAGATGTTCGTCGCCTGTTAAGATACATCTCCCCAAAAGGTATGAAATGGGACGCGGGTCCCCCATCCAATCCCCAGTCAACCAGCAGTCCTCCTGGGGCACAGTCGACGAGCCTTCCTTGCTGGAACGATCCGTCATCTCGGCGAACTTCAATAATATCAGACTCGGGTTCCTTATCCCTGTTTCGTGGTGGAGAACGACTACCAACGCTTTGGCGTAACATCACGGCGATTTTGCGTCCCTCAGAGTCTGAGGACTGAGAATAACAAATGCAGCCAGAGTTTACGCTTGCAAATTGTACTGTGCACCTTTTGCTGTAAACCGATGAACAGCAACAGCTTTTGCTGTGACTAGCAACTTTTGCTCTAAACTAAATTCGTATAATTATATGTATCGTCGCAATTATTATTAAATGCTACATTAAACCAAGGAATAGGCTCTTGGCTGCAGCGCTCACGTGTCAAGTAAACTGCCAGCTGCTGCCCGTTGTTAGGTTGGCGTGACATTTTATGAAAATACGTAATATCGTTGGCGATTCGCAATTTCGTGCCTACCACAACAAAATCGTAGACCCAGTCAAACCAAGTCAGGTTCGGTGTTTCGTGAGGAATATGTATAAGATATCGCTGACCTAATATTCCTGATATGCAATAACCCAATGCAAACCGAATATTCACAAGAGCAGAAGTTGATTCCCAAAGCACCAACTGCACACAACTCGACTCGGGCCACTACGAGTACTGACTACCTTTTGCTTACCGCGTAGCACGCTTATATGCCCACATTTACCAGATAAACACTGCACTCAAAAGTTTCCAGAAAGTAAGTTCTTGCCACGGCATAAAGCATTGCAATCACTTGACGCATAACGATACCAGGTGTGCTGACCACTGTCCACTCCCTTGCACAAGACATCAAATTTTGATAAATCACTTCACACAACGGTCAACGATAACGAGACTTGTTTACTGCACTACACATAAGTAACGGCGCATGCGAATAATTCACACAACACGAAGTCCGGCTATAACCAGTTAGCCACTCATTTATCCCGTAACAACTATTAAAATCAAAAAAGCAACAACATGGTTTACGGCGGATGATGAATAGAGGAGTTTAAACGGTTAGCATGAATGATTTTTTAGCTGCATAAATAGGCTTTCCGCCGAAGAGTCCACATTAGTCAGCAATGGTAGCACTTTGAAAATTCTCATAAGCGACATTTCGAGGGAGATGAGGCACATTAGAGGCACTGCAACATTCATGCGCACTTCTGACATTCACAAAGCCGAAAGCGTGTTACAAAACTGTAAGGTTGTTCAGTGACAAAAACAACAAAAGAAACTCAGCAATTATCCGTGTATTTACGCGCCGAATCTGAGCATGAAAATCTACGAAAGCGTTGAAAATTACGCGCATTGATATTTTGTTATCGCAAAAGTCCAGGAACAGGACTGTTTATGTGAATTGCCGGATCACGTGGACGTTACTCGATGTACACTGCGTTACCACGAAAAGGGAAGGTTCAGGGACATCTGACTGCTGAGTGCAACCAAGCTGTGCAGTGTGAGTCGGCTCAGTTGACGCAGATCCGCAGAGGCCACGTCCGCCTCAGTCCATTCCCAGCCGCGATAATGGGCATCTTCCCGTGGGTCGTTGCTCTGCCGGTCGTTCAGAACCTGTAGAAGCGAGGTACTGCCTACCAGGAGCATTCTAATAGCTATGCTCGACCGCGTTGTCGTAAACGGGATAAGATATCGAATATTTAA
>JAQGAU010003440.1:0-13228 GCA_034698045.1 Paramacrobiotus richtersi
CGGGGCAGACGACCCCGTCGACCCCGTGGAGGAGCTAGCCGAGATCTCGGTGGAGGCGCTGACCTCGCCCGCCCCCCTCATCGGCCGGCCGGTGGACAGTGTCAGTGAGGTGTCGGATGCGGCCAGTATCATGTCCAGTGTGGAGGATGCGTTCACAGCGGCGGATGATAATGATTATGTCCTGGAGGATGAGTCCCCCATGACGGAGGGACCGGATTTCGGGGAGGAGCTGGAGGTGGACAGTGAGGAGCGGAGTGGGGAGGCGGGTGTAGAGGAGACCGGAGAGAGTGGAGACATGGAGATTGGACATCTGTTTGGAGATGCGGCGGCGCTGGTGTATATTGCGCGGTACCTTTCTGTCCGGTTTCTTATCAAGTTGGATGGTTCCTTCAAATCTGGAGTGCGGGTCAGTGCTGGATTTAGATTTGTTCAATTTCGTCCATTGTAATTTTGATTTTGACTCCAGGTCAGCGTACAGAGTAGCGCCCTTGTCTGCCTATCGGATGTCATCGCCAAACTCCCGACAGTCCTCTCCCAGCCACTCTTACCAGCCGCCGAAGACTGCCTATTGATTTCCGCTAACCTGTCCTACCTCTACCATCCGGACCCCCTACTCCAAGCCCAATCTGCCATTCTAACCGCTGTGTGCGTTGCGCATAACATCCCCTGCCCCGCAACATCTTCCGATCTCATCCCGACCGTCGACACCATCCTCCGCCTTGTCCAGTCGGAATCCGCCTCCGCGGGGAAGCTGGCCGTGGAGGCCCTCTCCATCTGCACGCTTCCGATGCTGTACACCTCCCTCCACGCGCCCACCGCCCTTTCGATCGTCCGCCGTGTCCTGGACATCCTCCACCACCGATCCGACCTATACTGGCTCTTGAAAGTGGAGTTGGTGCAGTTTCTCCGGACCGTCCCCTTGAACTGGGTGGTGTACACGGAGAGTATGGTGGGGAGGGAGAATCACCGGAAACTGGATGTGTTTGAAGCGGTTGTGGGTGTTTTGATGAAATGCTTGAATGATAGTGATCCAAGGGTGTCCCGGACGGCGGTGGATAGTCTGTGCTGGATGCCGTATAGTTTCGCGTTTCCGAAACTCGCTTCCCCACAAACGTATAGGGTGATGAGTCGGGAGTTTGAGGAGGGCGGGAAAGGGGCTTGGGAGGGATTGTGGTATTCCATGTCGACGGGGTTGACCTTTCCCTACAATGTTCATGATTTGGCCCGCACCACGGCGTCCGTGGAGGATGCGGTGTCGGTGGTGGTGGGGATGGTGTTCGATGTGTTGATCGCCGGACCAAAAAAGGAGGATCTGGTCAGTCCTTGACGTATCTCGTTTTAACCTTTTTTTGAATTTTTTTAATTAATTGCGTTCATCAGTCGAGGTACCATCGTACTTTTATCGCATATTACATATTTTTCACAAATAATTTGTTCAGTAATATTTTGATGTCACTATCGTTAAACGAGAACCATTTCACACTTATTCCTAATAATGTGTCTTCCATTTTTCGCTTTTGTGTGGTTTATTGAACAGTTTTCTTTCTCCGTTGCAGCACGGGCCTATTGCCGCCCTGATGCGTCTCTCCATGTTGTATCCACCCACGGTCTACGCCTCGTGTTGGTTCGGTCCGCTGGATGAGAATGATCTCGGCGCGGGAAAGATCAGCGCTTCCGCCAGTACGTCAATCTGCTAAGTAGCAAAGACCGTGCCTTCTCTATTGGAAGTTCACAAAGTTTATTTTCCGCACCACCTTCCCAGGAAAACGTTCATTACGTAGCATTTCCTAGTGATGTTAAATTTTGTAGAAAGGAAAAAGAAAAGCTATTTATTGTTAATTATTAATTGAGGCTCGTGATTCGAGATCATGTTAATTGTTAATAATTCTGTTTTTAAAACTGATTTCGATTTTGATACTTTCAGTTTAAAATTAATTGCCTTATTAATAATTGTTTATGGCTGAAGGAGCCTCTCGGAGTTTTTAATTGGAGAATACGGTATTTTTCGCGTTATTGACCGGTGTAACATGTTTTGCAGCTGGAATTTTGCGACGCCTGCTGGAGCTGGCCATGCAGAACGGCATCGCCTCCGACCTGACCGTCCACGCTGACCTACTGCATCTGGTGGGCACTTTCCTGGCCGGTCTGGCTTTTATTGTCCACGGGAAGGCCAAAAGCGCATCCGCCGAGGAATCACCCTGGATTTTTGCCGCTGATACCGCGTTGCGGACGGTGATTGAGAATCTACTGCGTCATCTTGCTCGGTAAGGTGTAATCATTATCGTACTGCCAGTATCTGTGTTACTGACCATAATATCAGAAGACCATAAACGTACGTTCAGTGATTAATATAAGAGATAGGATAACCAATGTAATCTGTTGGGTACAGCATGCTGTGCCTGATGAAAGCCGTCATTGACGGCCAGAAACTGACCGACGTCTTCCCGTCCCTCAAATCCAACCTCCTCCTCCCCACCCCCCAAGCCCTGGCTTCCACCCTCCGCCGGCGTCACGGCACCGACACCCTCCGCAAACCGGACCGTAAAAGCCGGAATCTCTTCGACATCAAGGGCAAATCCGGCCTGGGCGCTCTGGGCTCTGCCGACGTGTACGGCGGGGTGCTGGACGCGCTGAAGAAGGCCTGGCAGAAACAGCGGACCGTCCTATCCGGCGACATTCGGAATGATAAGTTTCGATGTATTATGTCGTCTGTTTTGATCTCCTTGTCCCAGGTGGGTCACGGTGAATATGGCCGTAGGATAACAGAACAACAAGCTTCTGTGATCATGTTTTGACAAGTGAATCATGACAGAGGAACGTTTAGCTGCTGTACACAGTGATGCATGTTCTGACAGGTGAACGGCAACGTCAGTGATGTATGACACATGTCCGTCTTTGAACAGGTTCTGGAGGTGATCCCGGCGGATCTTGTGGCCCCGCACACCGAAGAATTGATCCGGTACCTCCGGATAACCATGGGTATGGAGGGCGCCGCGTCCATCTACTGTATCGAGCAGTTACTCCGCTGTCTCTTTGCCTGCAACCTGGGACAGACGGACAACCACACCCTGTTAAAAGACGCCCGGGCCCACTTCACCCCGGTACCCGGGGAACGGAACTTCTTGACGGCGTTTGTGGAGAACTCGTCCAAGAATCCGGGGTTCTTTCCGCTGTTGTATGCGTTGCCGGTAGAGAATGGAACGGGTGGGATGGCGCAAGAGGAGGAGTGGGGACAGCGGTGGGCGCGTAGTTGGGAATTGAGGAGACTGGAGGATTTAGAGGCGTTGTTCAAGAGCTACTCCAAGGAGAAGCGAACGGCCATGTCCGATACCATCCGGCAGTTTGAGGCCGTGGTGATCAAGGCGCTGCAGTTGTATACTTGTACGACGGATATCGCTACGCAGAGTCAGGTAAAAGGTAGTAGGTTGCTGATGCTTTGTCCGTCAAATTAGATCACAATAAGTAAATAATATTTTTCACGTTCTGTTAAATCTTAATTGAGAATTTTATTGTTTAATAATTTTAGTGTATTTAACTTTTAAATTTCTTTCGCTTATTTGTTCTTTGGTCGTAGGTGCTGGACTTACTGGTCGTCCTCCTCCATTTACACGTCAACTACAACGTCCTCGATGGGGAGCACATCTTCCTGAAGTACGCCCTGAAACAAGTCGAACTTATGGAGGTCAATCACATCAACGACGAGGAAGCGGCCCGTCTCCTCCCGTATCTCTTCCGCTTCTTCATCCATCTCTCGCACGATAAATTCATCTTCCAGCAGCGCATCCTAACTCACGGGAATGTCATGCAGCTGGCGGACAGTCTCATGGCCGGCGGGAAGGGTGTGGTGGGTCTGTTGAATCTGCTGTTTGAGGACGCGGTGCACCGTAAGTGGGTGCATACGGTGGGCGTTGAAGAGCGCGTGGCCCAGCTGGAGGTGGTGCTGTCTATGCTGCTGCGCTGTGTACCGCAGCCGGAGGCGTTTGGCTTGCTGTATAAGTTTGTCATGTACCAGTTGAGGAATAGTTCCGGGATTTATGAGACCAAGGTATTGAACTTACAGTTGTATAAGACATTAAATAATACCCTATTCATTGTGTATTGATAGACGCGCGACCTGGTGGAAGCAGTATTCGGCCGTCTCTCCACCGTCGACATGACCTACTCGACCCTGCAGGACTTTTTCCGCACCTGTGCCTTCCTAGACGTGACCCGCAGCCAGAACCTAATTGAATCACCCGCCTTCGAACGCCTCTTCCACTCCCTCATCCAGTCCGTTCCTCGCACCATCGGCACCGCCGCCTTCCTGGCGGCCATCATCGACGGCTTCCTCTCTAACGGCATGGTCCGTCCGCTCCTCAAACTCTTCGCCAACATCAACCAGAACCATCCCCTCGAGTCGCCCGGTGATCTGTCCCATGAATCCGCCGGCCGTCAGTTCGTCCAGACCATGGCGGATCTTCTCGACAACATCGGGCATCAACCGTCCAACCCGCTGGCGGACTATGTGCAGTGTAGTTTACTCAAGAGTTTGACGTATTTTGCCGAAGTAGTGGCGCAGGGGGCATTGAAATCGGTGTTACGGGAGATTTACCGGGATAAGGACCGGTTCCGTCCGATGCCGGTGGTGTGTATGGTGGCGTGGATGCGGTTCCGTCATGCGTCGACCGGGTGTGATTTGGAGCCGCGGTTCTGGAATCGGACCGGGAAGTTCCCGCTGGAAGAGCACCTGGCGGATGTCATGTGGAATTTTGTTCGGTCGCCGGTGGAAGGGGGACAGCTGCCGTTCTCCGGGGCGGATGAGGCGTTTCGGGTGGTTCAAGATTATCTGAATGATGATTTGTCGGTGGTGGAGGTTGAACTGCTACAGGAACGGTTTGGTAACAATTCGGTTTTCGTGTTGGATGAACTGGTGAAGAAGGTGATGGGTATGGAGACATTTGCGGTTTTGCCGTTGTTTGCCCGCCCAGGAGGTCTCACCGTGCAGCTTGGGCTGATGAACATGTTGAACTCCCACGCGGACAGCGTTCCTGCGCTTACAGCTGAAGCAAAAGAATCTTTGCTTGATTTATGGACGGACGAGAAGTACAACCGGCTAAAACAGATTATCTTCCGCCTATGCGGACTGCCCAACGATTACCCGGAAGATGATGTATCAGATTTCGGCGATCCATCGCTCTGGTTAACGGGATTCGTCCGCCGGGTGGCGTTGTACTCCCGGAATGACCACGCGGACGCCATTGCGGCCGTGATGCAGGGACTGGATGAGGAGACCGTCCTGACCATCATCACGGATCAGGGCTTCTCGCCGACCATCCTCCGCAGCTGCTTCCGTGGGAAACTCGGTACATTCGATACGCTGGATACGGACAAGTTGTCGGTGCTGTTCCGTGCTGCGTCCGATGTTCTCCTGGAAAAGATTGCTGAGTATGCCGCCGAGGATAGTGCGGATTCCGTGAATGCCAAGAACCAGCGGGAGTGGTTGATGCTGGCCGGGGCGCTCGTGGAGTATGGGTCACGTGTGGTGCAGATGGGCGGGAGTGTGCCGGAGGAGGCGATGGAGAACGTGCTACAGTTTGGGATGTATGGGTTGAAGGTAGCCGTATTCAAGCGGCGCCAGTTTTCGTCTCTTATCGGGTTAGTTTGCAGGTTTATGCAATGCCTGGATGTGTATACAGTCGCCTGATGTACCGACGCAGCCTGCAGAGCATCCTGGTGTGCTTGGCGTCGTCGGAATGGTCCGGCTGGATACGACGGAATCCCTCCTCTGGTGATCGTATTATCCAGAACATCGGGCATGTGGTAGAGAAGGAATGGGCGTTCTTGTCACGGGACATGCCCGAGCAGGCGGATGGACTGATTGTGGCACTAGTGGACTGGTTCGAGAAGCGTTTTCCTTTGATTGACCAGCTGCTCTCCGATGTGATCGTCGGTTAGTAGTTGAACCTCGTCCGAATCAGTGCATGCAAAGTAGTGAATGTGTTGATGGTAGGGTTGGCCAGATTTCCCTCCTATATCGAACTGATCCGCATTCCGCCGTCCGTCCACAAAGCCGGCTGGTCAGCGTCCGACGCGGACACCGGCCCGATCCCGGCCGAATTCCTACATGAACTGAGCGTACTGAAAGAGTTTGTGGGGCGGGTGGGACATTTCGGGTGGAGTAGTCGGCGGAGCTTCGAGGAGATTTGGATGGCACTTCTTAGTGTGCTCAGCTCGGTGCCCATTGACGAGGAGAGTGCCGCGGATGAAGCCCAGCGGGACGGCAGTCCGGTCAGTCGGATTGCGGCCGGACGGACCGCGCTACGGTGTATCACGGCGTTGCTGCTGGAGTCGGTGCTGGCCAGTCGCCCTGGGCATCCCTTATCACGGTACGGCCGATACACTGTTTCTGCATTGTAGAATCACGGTCTGAATATGTTTTTGCTTAGGCATAACGAGGGGACGCGGTATCAGTCGCCACGTCGTCGACTGGATGATTATTACACTGTGATCAGCAGTCGGCACTGCCGCATTGCGGCGGAGTACTCGTGGGTGCAGCAGTTCGGGAGGTGTGCGCGTCGACCGGTGTACTTTCATTTATCGCATTTTGACGGGCTGGAAGAGTCCTCCTGCCACTGGGTGATGAAGGGGTCACCGCAGGCGGCCGCTGTTAACGGAGCGGACGTGCCCGCCAGCAGCAACAACCAGATTGATCTGAAGAGCTGTTTGAAGTTTGTCATGGACTTGTATAGTCACTGGACGTCGGATGAGAAACTGAAACGGTTGTCGCCTTACATCCTCGATGAGCTGACCAAATCGGTAGGCATCATCTTTCGCTTACAGGGAACCGCCCGGGGATGTTATTTCGGTTAAATTTTCATAACACCCATAGCGGTGGCGTCGACAATCAAGCGTGCTGCAATAATTTGCGTCCGTTTCTTTTACAGACCGTGCTGCTGTCCAATATCTTCTACGACGAGAAGAACTTCCGGTGGATGCTGTCGTTGGTTCATCAAATCCAGCGCGTTAAGAACGTGGAGGACAGTATGCTGTACGGGCACCTGATGGACGCCGTGGGGAAGGTGGCATCCGTGCTGGACGATGTACGTCTGTCGATCTTACGCGTACGTTGTACATGTCAGAAAACGGTTTGCTTAGGAGAAGGACGCAGTCAGTGTGGTGAGGAAGTCGGCGGAAAGCAAAGCCAGCCAGTCACTGGTCAACCGGGTCTGCTGTGCGCGGATGCTACTGCGACTGCTGCGTCAGCATACGCCCGGAGAGGCGCAGTCCCACAAGTTGGTGCAATGGCTGCTGAACCTGTCGACGACCATCTTCGAAGCCGAGTCCAGGTCAGAGTGTGTTGAATATTGTTATAACAAAGCTACGTAATCTGTTATGAAAAGTATTAGTAAAGTGAATGAGACCGATGAAAACAATTATAGAATACCTGCCTTATGATCCTGTTGGGTATGTTTCAGAGCACGGATCAGTTGCGGTGATGTGATGGACCTTTTACACAGCGTCCTGGTAGTGGAAGTTGATTTCTTCGTGGCCAAACCAAAAGACACGATTAACCCGTACCGCGATATGCTGATACAGCAGTTGCACAATACTTCCAGTTTGGTGAGAAAACGGCAAGGAACTAGTTGTTTGTACATGATTAAACGGACATAATATCGAACAGTGTATAGACTGGACGCTGTAAATGTTCTTCTGAGGGCAAAAAGCCTCGCTGCGCACTGCAAAAGGAGAAGATGCTTTCATAGGCTGCTCCGGATACATGTAGACGGGACGCTTTTCTAACCGAGAAATACTTTCGACTAGTCAAGTCATTCATGTTGTTTGTATGCGACAGCCATTTCCGTCCTTGAAAACGTTGCTGCTCGTGTTGGCGCGTCATTTGATCGACAAACGGCCGGATGACGGAGTGTTCCGGGAGCAGTTGATCAAAGTCGCTCTCGAAAGGTAATTGGTATCCCTTTCTGTTACTGATTTAAATTCTTCAAAGGACAGCATTCTTACATAGTGGGATAGACGTCCGAGGCGTTGAACCCGGCATCCTGAACATGTTGTTTTATTGCAGTATATTCCTTCCTCCTCCTCGTTCCCTCGCCGTCTTCGGTTTCCTGCTTTGCTGTCTGGAAGGTACGAACAATTTATACACTCGTATCAGTGCATTATTTTGCTTATCTCGACATGCGTCGATAAGCAGCAGTCATTAGAATGTTTCTCATTGGACAACGGTGTCTTTCAGATGGAAAGAACTCTTCGTCGGGTCGCGGCGGTCATTTCCCTCTTTCACCGGATGACGCGATGGCGGATATCCACAATGACCCGTTGGTATGTGTTACAGACATCGATGGCATTTGATAGTGAACAGTGGATGCGAATCAATGTGTGTTTGATCACAGTTGATAATGACGATGGAAAAGTTGGCGGTGATTCAGCAGCGTGTCGGGCGGTGTTACGCTGCGGAGGAGGGCATCCTGGGCGCGCTCTTCACCAGCCTGCTGACCAACAAGATGCCCACGCATGAAGCCATCAACCGCGTCATGGCCGAGTTCCAATCGGCACCGCTGCCGCTGCTGCCTTTCACAGCGCAGCTGACGTCCATGGTATGAGAATTCTGGTTGCTTGTTATTGTCGTTCCATTCATTTCTTGGTCTGTCATATGTCCTACCATGTTTTACAAGAAACTCAATTATGTTGTACACGAAGATACGGTTGTGATCAAATGCCTGGCAAGCTCACATTGTTTTGTATAGGTTGCCGGGCGCGTGAAAAAAGAAGGTCTCCTAGCGGTGATGGAGGAATGGATCGCTCTATCCCTGGCCAACTTCGCCCACCGCCAGCCGCCCGGTGTGGGCGCCTGGAGTCTAGCCTGTTTGTTCGTCTCCGCCTCCTCCACCAACCTGGCCGCCCTCTTTCCCTACCTGCGCGCCCGTGGACCCCTGATGGACCGCTGTCTGCGGGAAGTCTTCCTCCACGCCGGCTGCACTTTTGCCGCCCAAATCCGGGTGGAGCCTGTGCATCAACTCTTCGTGGCTGCCGTACAGGCAGCGGCCGCTAACGGGACCGATGATCTCATGGCCAGTTTGCACCAGATTCTGTCTGCCTGACATGGCATTCCTTAAATTGAGTTGTGTTTGGGTTGAGTGGTTTGTTGAGTGAATTGTCGATTTCATGACTGTGATTTTTAGTTGGACAGGAACATGTTTTGCTGCTTTCTGCATTGCTTTTAACGGGTTTTATCTGTCTAGTCGGTGGGGTACGTTTTACAGGGTACATAAAAAACTGGGTTCCAACTTGATAAACAGCTGTGTACGCAAATGACCATGTATTTCAAGTCAACAGAAATTTAAACAGGGCCCCGGCATGTGTCTGCAACAGATAACATTACATGTAATGCCGTCGAACGGATTTTACATTTGCATTGCAAAGAATAATCGATTTTGGACCAAAGATCAGTTATTGTAGTGAAGCTGCCAGCTGACATTCAGCACGTGACTAGTCGGCATCGCAGTTGACGTTGATCTGTATGTACGCGGCCAGTTACTGGCCCTGTCCTAGCTTGGCGTGCCCCAGGTCAAGGGCGCCCTGCAGCGGCGGACGGGGATTGGACCTGCAAGAGGAATACGCACTGACCGGCCGGGTCCATAGTTCATGGCACCCGGCGGTCACTCGGACGAGAGAGACGGTAACGATGTTTTTTATGTAGAATCAACCAGAACAACCTACCGTATACCTACAATACTACATCAAAAAACGTCAACTTTCGCGATAACGCAGCTTTTATTCGGATACATGTACAGTACCGTGCATGTGAAACTAAAACGAAAATATTTAGTACCTAATAGTGAACATTTTTAAGCTCGGGAGACATGTCATGATTAATCATTAATCGTTATCGTTAAGTGAACTTTCATGCAAAAACAGCGAATTTGGTATAAATTTGATCACACAGCGGTATATTCTACGTAAAACTTAGTTCTTCTAACTGTGTCAGCGCATCGTCCACCGCTTCTTCTTCTACATCCTCATCGTCCGATCGGCTGGTTTGTTCGCACATGGCCGCTACGAATTCTATAAAAGTCGTCGCAACTGAGAGAAACAAGACACTTTGTATACAGAAAGGTCACTGTACTGGCGTACTAATTTCTCGTCTTGCAGTCGGGAAAACCCTAACAATTTATCTCCCTAATACAGTATTAAATAACCGCAAAACGGCATTAAAAGTTCAAGTACTGCGGTCAAGGTTTGTGCTTGTTCCGGGGGCCGCAAATGGTAGAACGTACGTGTACCTTCAAAATCAATTCGTCCGTCGCCGTCCAGATCCACTTCACTGATCATATCATCGACTGGAATATACAAACGTTTTCCCATGGGTTCAATAATTGACTCAAGATACTTCAGATTCAACATAAAATCAGAAGCGGCTTACTCTCGTCTTCCGTTAAACTTTCCCCCATGCACTGCAAGACAGCCCGCAAGTCGGATGGTGTAATGTAGCCCGTGCTTTGTTTATCGAAGACCTGTGCAGATATTATTGGGATTAATAAGTATATTATGAAGAGCTTCACCATTTCTTCGAACGCTACTGCTTACAGCGATAAAAACATTTGACATAAATTCGGATTAAATCTGCAGTTAATGGGCATTGGTTTTGTATTTACGTGTTGCATCCGAAGTGTACTTTCGCTGTAGATTTGTGTATAGCATCGACTATGTTACTTACGTTGGTAAGTTTCGGCCACATTCAGTACGTTTTAAGACTGCAGCGTTATATTAAAATTAGTTTTCACAGATTTATACCCCACCAAAATTTGTCTACATCATCTTACTGTACTTGCAAATCATACGCGTATACGCACTTGTATCAATCTCGGAAGAAAGAAATTCGAAAGAAATGTTGTCAAACGAATGCCTGGAACGCTTATAAAAAGAAAAGAAAAGAAGGTACTAGCCACAGTAATATACCAGCGCCTGGCAAAATTACCATGTTAACGGACGATAATTGTTGTATACCTTGAAAGCATCCCGCAGCTCTCGAGCTTCCTCTTCCGCGGAAGTCGGCCCGCCGATGGCTCCCATATTAGACATAATTTGCACAAATTCTTCAAAGGAAAACATTCCGTCTCCTGTGCACCGCGTTAAAGGTCAACATCAACACCGCATGGTTGGCACGTGTACGAGACACAAGCTCACAATGTCAAAAGTTATACATTACAAGATCGTTCAACCCTGCTCTGTATCTACATAATCATATTACTATTATTTACACGTATAACACTGCAGTAGCCAAACCCTTTAGAATGGACTTCAGTACGTGGCTATGGGAAATTTTTAGATTCTGGGAATTTTATGCTTCATCAAATCATTGGACGCCGCTTGAATGATGTTTTGGATAACAAGAGAGCAGGTTGTTTTTTTCTTTCAAAATATCAGTATTTTATTGCAGAAAGGAAAACGGTGTTCGTTGGCATTCTAGCAATGATGATTAGATGTTTAATTAGAGAAACAATGTCTATCAAAAAAGATTATATGTTTTAGCATTCTTGGACATATATACCGTTAAAATCGATATCGCGAAGCATCTGCTGTAGTTCATCTTCGGAAGGGCATTGTCCAAGATTCCGCATAACCGTCCCCAGTTCCTGGAAAACAATGTAGTGCCGATAAGCATGGATAATTAAAAATTGGTTTTTGCATACATCTTTGGTTATAGATCCATCGCCATCCTTATCAAAGATCCGAAACGCTTCGTTCAATTCTGTATATACACAACACACTGTCAGGGGAAATTCATTTTTCTTCTGTGTTGGACGATGTTGTACACTTCACCCTTAATCTTGGAAGCCGGATAGCGATTGAGAATATTGTCCATTATTCCAGAAATATTACTCCAATGGGAAAAAGCTCAAACAATATTTCTATCAAAAACTGAGGCAGCGGAGAAATGAATCGGCATATAACGAGTCAAAGCCGGGGTGAGTGCGATTTGATTACCATAGCTTATTTTCCCTTCTCCTGCCACTTCCGATTCGGATCCCTTTTCTCTGACAGCACCGAGTAACAACATTGATTACGCTTTACGTCGGCGCAAGAGCTTGTTAATCAGAGAAATGCCGGAGCTGAGACAGAAACGGGATACGGGAGTGTAGACGTACTTGAGTGGATACTGTCAGAACAATTGCCATTTGCAAAAAGTAATGATTAGCGATTGTAACGTGTGCACTGGCCGTTTATTGACATTGTTGCTGGTTCTATTAAAACACCGACAATCATCTGTCAATACGGGCAGCCGTATGCCGTGCGAAGACCGTGTCGTCGATCAATATAACCGTATATGCAGTCGCTTTTCCAGGTGGTATATATTTTAGGAAAAACGAAACGAGAATATAATACCATAATAGTCTAATTTACTAGGAACTACATACAATTATATTTCATTTGGCAGTGGCCCAAAAGCATTGTTGACACGATAAAAATTCCAAAAATCAAATAAAAAATTTGTCCCAGTTAGCACGCAAAGGAACAGTAGCCACAATCAAACTAACATTACCGCGCATTATTTCCATGCTTAAATGCTGAAACAAAAAACATACAAATATGGTATTCAACTGATTAGTGTTCTGTTCCAGTTGTAAGTCACAAATCCATGTATGTACGTACAAGTACCGGGAGAAGGCAATTCAATTTACATGTATCAAACAGGATCATTTCTGCTGTTTATGCTGTCTGTTGGCGCATTTATGACACTGTGCCCGACGTTCTTATACGTACCCTACGCAGTTAGGTTATAGGTTCTTGAAGGCCCGTTCTTCTGCATATTGGGGTCATAGAAAACAATGTATTCACCTTTATTTATAAAGAGAGCCTTAAACAACCACCCATATAATTTGACGTCCAGAAAAGGTTGAAAGAGTTCGTTAATGCCTTATTAATCAGAAAATAAACCACAGTATTGCAATAGGTTAATCAGGGATCATTTGCCTTTGTTTTCAAATTTCTTGGCAATATCCGAAATGGGCTTCCTCCACACGTTGAGGTAGGGCTTGCCACTGCCGCCTTTACCCTCCGTAAACTTAACTTCTTTAATGGGCGCAGTGGGTACCGTACTGGTTTCCGTCGCGGTGGATGTCGATGCTGTGCTGGTTGCCGCGACCGCCGTCCTTGAGGGCGCACCCACGCTCCGCTCCTTGGCGGCCTCCTTGACCTTTGTCTTTTCGGGCACGGTGGGCGCCGGAATGGC